>JAUMHN010444335.1:0-11181 GCA_032360265.1 Heliamphora ciliata
ATGTATGGAATGTGGATAACACTTTTTTGATTATTGAGTTGATATTTGACAACAATTTATATTACCTAGATTAGTGCTTTCTTTAAATTGAATGATTAAATTGCTTTTCTCATTTGAAATTGTTCTAGTGGAATTTTTAATGTATAGTAGCTATTTTGGATATATGATTTGCCTTGGCTATCTTGATTTAACTCTTTTCCTCTTTAACTTGGAATTTGTGTATTGAAGTGTTGATTATGGTGGGTATTCTATGTATTGTGATTATATTCTAGATTTTAACATTCTTATTCACTTTCTAGTTAATCTTAATGCTTAGAAATGTGTGATTACTCTTTACTTCAAAATAAAAGAAATTGTGTTATGGCATTGTACATAATAAATAAGATGGTGTTAATGGTTTTCTACTTTACTGGAATTTTTTGAGGTGCGTGTTATTCTTACCACTATTATCTCTCTTCTATGATGTAAAAAATGCGATAAATCACTTCAACTATATGATTCTTGATTTGAAAAAAAGTCTTGATAGCGGTTAAAGAGAGCTAATTTGAAAAGAAAAGTATAAAACACTTTAATGTAAGGTGAGATGGTTTTTAGGAATGGCCTTGAGAGATCTATTGTTGACACCTTAGTAATGAGTTAGACGGGATTGTTTACAAGTTCTAGATTCGCTATACAGATGGGTTCATATACTCGGGAGGTTAATAACTAGAAAGTAGGACTTGTATCTTTCACTAATGCATTGGACTGCCTAAGTGACGTGGATGATGGTGTATTGCCACTAGGGCACATAGGTTTAGTGGTGAGGGATGGTTGTCTACTTTTTTAAGCATGTCATGTGCCTCAAAAGTGGCTACTTGGATCAATTGAAGGATTATTAGTTTTTATTATGGAAATTGGTAAAAGTTGTGGAACTAATTAAATTGGATATTACACTTGCTCTCATAATTACATCTCTTTTGGCATAAATTTTATCTACCTTCGTTTCATACTTATATTTGTCGGTTATTGATGAGCATTGACCCCTTTGGTTTATTCACGTGTTTGGACATTTCAAGTTTTGTAGCATCACCTGGTTGACTATTGTCACAAGAGTATTTCTTTTTTGAGATATTTCGATATACCATATTTTGTTCCTATATTTGACAAGTTTTGTTATGGTTCCATGATGTAGACTATAAGGCCAAACTTTTATTTTTGCATAAGTCTTTCTGTAGTGAGTTACGTGGTATTCTTGTATTCTGCTAATTATGTTTGTATCATTTATGCATGTTAGTTTAAACTTATTACTTAGGATAATAGGTTGATCATATAAATGTGGAGGTAGGATGGATGACTTGAGGCCTATTAGTTGTGCGGTGGTTGAGATCCAAGCCGAGCCTGTGTATATAGTATTGTTTATTTTCTTTTCACTGGTTACTGTAGAGACGTTTGTACTGTTGAATTGTTCGAAAAATAAGGAGAACTCTGGCTAGATTTTCTAAAATCTTGATACTTAGAATATTTTTAAAGCACCTCCTCTTATTTGCAACTAATGGTTATTTTGAAACGCTACCTAGCTCTTGACAGAGTCATGGCTTAAACTTTGTTAAATTCCTGCTTCTTTTATAAAATAAATATATTTTCCTTTTTATTTAACATTATTTCACTTTACTGGATTTTATGAGAGACGTTAGGATGTTTGTTACCTTGGTTGGATCTCAGATCTGTATTGAGAAAATTTGGGCCATGACAGGCAATATGCTTTGTGAATTTCAATTCTTTTGTTTGTTATACCTTGTTAACTTCTGATTTCTTAGGAGCACGAAAGTATTCAATGTTTTGGTTGGTTAATGTGTCCAGTAGTTCTCGTATGTAAGTTTCAGTGAGGATCTTCTTGATAGGGTCACATGCATTGATTCAATCAATTTGTATTCAAACTTGTTACTCTAGTTTCTAATACTTTATGTAACAGACATGACTCATGCATGATTGTTGGCTACATTAAAAGATTCCTCGCAATTGTTTATTTTATTTTTTGGCAGGTAACGTTCCAAAATTCCCTAGAATTAATGTTTGGGACCCTTATAAACGCCTCGGTATAAGTAGTGATGCTTCTGAAGAAGAAATTTGGGGTTCCCGCAACTTTCTTTTGAATCAATATGCTATGCATGAAAGAAGTGCAGAATCAATAGAAGCTGCTTTCGAAAAATTACTGATGGCAAGTTTCAGAAATAGGAAGAAAACAAAAATCAACTTGAAAAGCAGGTTAAAAAAGAAAGTAGAGGAGTCTCCACCTTGGGTCAAGAACTTGCTCAGCTTTGTGGAACTTCCTGCTACCGTAATTATTCTTAGAAGATTGTTCCTCTTCGCATTCATGGCTGGTTGGAGTATTATGAATTCTGCTGAAAGTGGACCTGCTTTCCAGGTTTGCTTTACAACCCTGGTTTAGTTCCAAGTGTCTTCTCAATACTCGTTTAATTGTTAGAGGTTATTTCCAAGCCGTTGGTATCTGAAATGGCGATATATCTACTGATCAGAGGTTTCCTGTTTGTTTCTGAAAGTTTAATTCTTCTGAAGGCATTTTGATAGTTGACTCTCGAATTGAGAAATGTTAGTATGATGCCTCTATAAAGATCAAAATGATATGCCAATAAAGCTGATAATATTGATGAAACCATAGATCCTTTTTGAGATTCTTGAAGCAATCTTTGTTTGACTGACCCTTGAAGTTCAAATTGATATGCCAATAATCATGATAATAATGACAAAGGCATAAAGATAGAAGTGTATTGTTGCTTGAAATTGACCTCTTTGTACATTTTAAGTTCCCTCCAGTTTTTGTAGGTTGTACAAATTAATGCTTAAACTTTCATTCACTGATTCTATTACTTGGCAATGAGAACACAATATGCTTAAACTTTTCCAACTGCATGTTGATCTCCGCTTGTAATATGAAGCATTTTCTTTTTGGTGTACCTTGCTTGCACATTCTTATTTGGCATTAATATTCTTTTGCCTTTGCAAATAATATTTGTTTCCCTTGTTCAGGTGGCAATTTCTTTGGCAGCTTGCATATACTTCCTCAATGATAAGACAAAAAGCTTGGCTAGAGCTTCCATTATTGGGTAAGTTCCAATACGATGGATGTATGGGTTTTCTTGTATGCCACCAATGCACAACACGCTGCTGTATAGTCCAAGGGGCTTGGTTTTCAAACCTATTTTTATGATCAAATTTGCTAATTATGTAAAGCTTGTTGAGTAAATCATTCATGCAAAAAAATTAGATTAATTGCACATAGATAGCTCTATAATTGGATTACATTTGTCTACAAAAGAATAACGATAAAGTATAATTTTGAGAAAAAAATAGTTAAACAAATGTTATCTGATCACATATCTACAAATATCAAATAATTTTTTTTATATAGACAACAAACTCAGCGAGCTCTACATAATGAACGGATGTAGTCACGGGAAATCGAGCCCCTCGTGTTGCACAGCAGTGCTTTGCATCCCCGCTGAACAACATGCCCCCTGGGTTCCTCTTTCCTCCCATGTTTTTTTATTTTGTTTTCAACAATTCATGCCATGTAAAATTCTAACATCTCTGGTGGCTTATGTTTTTCTGTTTCTTGGCTGTACTTTTCTAAAGTGAAATATGGACTCCCTTCATTTCGCTTTTTTTTTTCGATAATGTTCGAAACTGGATCAACTTTTACACTATTTTCATTTTCCTGAAAATATAATAATAATAATAATAATAATAATAATAATAATAATAATATTATTATTATTATTATTATTATTTTCTCTTGACAAGCGTTGCTGGCTTGCTCAGATGATAAATGCATTTGCTGTCATTCTTGTAATCCTTACTATGGTGTCAAAAAAGGAAGTTAAAGCAATGAAATGCTTTATCGTGAATAATTTTCTTGCCAGGGATTTCCTCTTAATTTTTGCTGAAAACTAGTTGCTGTGCATGGATCCACCCTCTGGGATAGGTTTTTTAATACTTTTATCTTTTCTATTTGTAGTAAACTGTTTCAATGTTAGTCTAAATGGGCGTATTTTTTTAGAAATTTTTCATCATAAATAGTTAAAAAGGTGAAAATAAAATGGCCAAAAAAAGAGGCCAAAAAAGCCAAAATGCTTTTTAGTGATTCTTTTCTGTCTTTAATGATTTCCCCCCAATTTTAGCTGCAAAAGATATACATTTTAGATTTTTCTCATAGCGAAAAATTAAAACATAAAAAAATTAAACTAAAAAATTTTAAAAAATAAAAGCCAAATATGCATTTATCAACTTTGATGTCAAAATTACCCTGAAGTCTCTCACCTTTAAGTAGGGAAAAATTGTGCGCGCAAGGGCCACTACTTGGCAACGCCGAGTGGTATTAAAAGCTAGTCACATGTCATTTCAAGTAATTATTTAGTAATTTTCGGGGCCATTGTTTACGTGATGTTTTTTTATTTTTAATGATATAGTGGAAAATATATTAGGTGGAACAATGTTGGCAAATTTTTGTTGGGTAGAGAAGAGTAAGAGTAATCTATTAAGCCATGTTTGGAGTGTCAGACTGGATTAGTTTGGATTAGATATTCTAAAATTAGTAGGTCTTGAGATACCAAATTTTTAGAATTAAATGTTTTAACTTTAGTTTAGTGTTTTGTTTATTTATTTCATGTGATAATTACATATCATATGCAATTTAGGTTCTGTTCGTTTTAACGTAAAATATTTTTTGATAACATATTTTATCTATTTTTTATTGTTCGGTTACCAAAAGTAAAATAATTTTTTTAAGGAAAATATTTTATATCATAAGATGAAGTTTTTATTTAGAAATTATTAATTTTAAATAAATTGATAAGTTATTTATTATTTTTTGTCTAAGACATGTTTTGAGTATGATTCTTTTTAATTTTTTAGATTTTTTTGTTTCAATTTCTAAGACGTTCTAAAGGATAGTGTGTTGGGTGCTAACATGCAATATGTAACAGGATCACAGAAGCATTTAGAACTATTTTAAACAAAAATATGACGAAAACATCACTAATCTTATACTAATGAGCTACGAATTAAGCATACAAATAAGGTTGCTATGACGACAAGACCTAACAATAACCAAGTTAAGAGAACAACTATCCGAATTGTTAATTAAAACAAAGAAATTAACTTGACCTCTACATGGAGGTAGGAGGTTTGGAGAGAGAAGGGTCGTGGTTCTAACGACGGTACTTGAAATGCGAAAATTCAGACGTGTCCTCAAGTCGTAGGGCTCAATGCTCGTCTATCCGATTTTCGGGAAGTGCTCCAATTCTATTACTCGGGTAGTGGGGGTGTGTGAAAAATTGGGGTTCGGGACGATAATGCAGTAGAGTATCGGTGTACTTTAATCGTCCTTCTTCTCTCTTTAAAATCGTATCAAAGGTATGTTTATATAGAAAATGCCAACCAATGAGGTGCTGCCACATTCAAGGCCTCAGAATATTTTCAAAAGGTTGCGGTCGTCACCTTTAAAGGTTGTGATCGTGAGGATGGTTGTCGCGATAGCCACAAATTTTAGGATTTCCAAGAGGTTCATGTTGCGATCGTGACAATCAAGGGCATAGGTGCAAGAATCAGAGGTTGCGGGTGCAACTATTTGGGCTACTAAACAACTAGGTCACGAGATTTGAAAGGTTGTGGACTCAAGGTTCAGAAATTGTAATCTTGTGGTTCGATTTCACGGAGTACTAGTTTTGAATCACTTTTCGGTGATCATTCAAAGACATCATTTCATTTAGTTTTCATCATTGGACTCACCTAAATAAGTTTAAGATTTGACAGGGTCAAATCGGGATGTCTACAGAGAGTGACATGGCTGTGGTGGTGTATTGTGGAGGGGCTGGGGTGGCGGTGAGGGGTTAGATCGGGCGTAGGAGAGGAAGGAGATAGACGTGGTCGCTAGAGTTTTGAGGATAGAGAGCGATACGTCTATGATGATGCATTGTGGAGGGGCTGAGGTGGAGGTGGGGGGTTAGATCGATAGTTGGAGAGGAAGGAGATAAACGATGGTGAGAGGTTAGAGTGGCAATGCTTGGGTTTTGGGAGTGGTCAATGGTGAGATGGTGACACTATTCCGGAAACCAAAAGAATCAATCGTATGGATATGTAAAATACAAAATTTTTAATTCTCGATAACAAAGAATATGTTAGTAGATAAATTTTAGGGTTTTGAGGATCAAGTGTTATTTTGATAACTTAAATGAAAGATAAAATTATAATAAAAAAATTCATTTAGTTTCTGTATTCAACAATGTGATGTGTCTATTTAGAACCATCCAAACGTATTTTGATTTAATTTGATCCAATGAAATTTAAGAGTTAAAATTTGTTTTATTGGACCTAGTGTTGTATGATATGTTTATTATGGACCTTACACCAAAGCTCTTATTTTTAATTGGCTTACAAAATTAGCCCAAGAAGAAAGTTGCAAATGTGGCGCCTTAAATTCGAACCAAGCTCTAATTTAGAAAATTATTAGATACTCCATAATATATATATATATATGCAATTGTGTTTGGGAAACTCAATTGTAAATGGATCCCATTGGCAAATATCTTCTGTACTTCTTTGCTGAATTTTAGCTAGCCTGGATTTGGCGATGGTGCCTTAAAAGTGATTTAGACCACTTAGAATGTCTTACTCTCCAAAGGATATTTTTCTTTAAATGGTGGAATGGTTTTGATCCTGCTGAAGCCCTATCCAAAATCTAATCACTATATCTGCAAATGATGTTGTGCAGGCCCAAGCCCAACAAGCTTTATCCTCTTTCCCTTTAGTTAATATGGACTCTTTGGGCCTTTTAATTCTTCACACCCTTAAAGCCTAATTTCCTAATTTATTCGAAGCCCAATTATCAGTTAAGATGCTAGAGATCATGAAGTCCAACTTCATCTCTGCCACATCTAGTATGGAGACCAAGAGTGATAAATTCATGGTGTCTCCTACCCCATCAGAACCAGACACCAGTCAGTTTCTTTGTTTGGCTGGGGAGTCTCAAGACCATAATGATGATCATATCCCATTAATCGATTATTGGGATTCTTTGATTGGAATTGCTGAAGAAAATGCATCAACATCCAAAATGAAGTCGCTTTGATATAAGGATAATCATGGCAAAATAGGAATATTCTCATATTCCGTGGAATGGCTAGATTTGAATTATTCAAAGTTTATCTATATGACTCAACACAGCTCATAGCCGACATTAAAGAATAACAGGGCATCTTTTTTCCTAAGTGCTCTCTTTTCTTTTTCGAATTTGCCAAACTTACTTTTGACAAAGTAGTAACCGGACAAAAGAGGCACAGTATCTTGTCTGCCACTTTTGATTATCTGCACGTCGCTGATGCAAGAAGACAAATATGAGACCCTGGACCGTTTTTGTTTCGGCGTTTTTCGACGCGTGTTTACCGTTTTTGTTTCGGCATGTTCATACGTGCTTTTATACATGTTCGAGTTTAGATGTGCATGCGGGATTGGTTCCCGGGGCCGGTGGCCGTTGTGGCATGGGTTTCAAAAAAAGAAGATATTTTCGTGACCTATAAATATCTAGCGTTAGATATTTTCAAAAGATATTTTTAAAACTTTTCAGCTAAGTTTCTCCTTTTTCTCTCTGCCTTCTCTCTAACTTCTCAGGGGACTGGGGCTCGATTTTTGACAATCCAACAACGGATTCATACTATTGGCATTGGGGGTTACACGTTCATCCGAACATGATTTTATTCCAGCGAAGTTGATTTTGCACGTGGATCGAGGTGTCAAATTTTTTGACTCATTGAGATAGGATCCTAGACTCTCACGTAGTATACGGGTGCTATGTGTAATCGTGGGTGTTTTTACCATTTTAAAATGTATGAAATCGCTTTATGTTTCAAGCGTTGGTTTTGGGGTTCAAAATCGTTTTTTGTTGATTTTGGTTGGATGAAATCGTGTTTTAAGTGTTTCTTTTAAGGTTTTGGTGTTAGGCTTGGTTTTGTGTATGTTCGAGGGTGTTGGATGGGAGTTTTGACGCTTTGTTTGGGATTTGGAGGGGTTGAAACAGTAGCTCGGAGTCGATTTCTGCCTGGGTTCAGTCGAATGGATCGCAGTTCAATCGACTGGATCGTGATGGTCAGTCGACTGACCAGGGTTTTGGGGAGTTTTGTGAGAATCTAGTAACATGTTTGGGTCGATTGGGTGGGGGTCCAGTCGACTGGGTCCTGTATTAGGCGTTTGGTGTTTTTGGTGGTTTTGGGTTGGTCGTGTGATGGCCTATCAATTGATCGAGTTATGGGACTCAATCGACTGCTCTTCTCTAGTGTTTTTAGTTGATTGGATTATGAGGTCTTGTCAATTGAAGTCACGGAGAGGGTGATGGTCATGTCATGCGGGGTGTTAGGGTACGGTCATGTGCGTGGTGGTTTGTGCATCGTTGGTTGCGGGACGTGTGGGTCCGTTATTCGTTTTAAGGATGGGGTTTTGGTGAGAAACCGTTCTGTGGGAGGTTCAGGTGTTGGCCTCCGAGTTAGGTTTTGGTTTTCTGTATCGTTGGTTATCCCGGTGAGTGGACGGGTCGTTCGGGTGAATGAATGACGGGTGGGTGGCTTGTGATGGCTTGTCGGGTTAGGTGGCATCGTTATGTGGAACGTCGTGGTTATACGTATTTCTGTGCTTATAGAACTATGGTTTGTTTTATTCTTGCATGTTGTAGGATGGGTATGTGGTCCTACGTGATCTTATGTGGTCCTGAAGCAGTTAAGGCTTTGGTTTTGTAATTGCATATGTTAATTCGATGTTATCCCGTAGTATTCGGTATTATCCCATAGTGTTCGGTGTTGTTATCCTGTAGTATTCGAT
The DNA here is from genome assembly GCA_032360265.1 of Heliamphora ciliata. Lineage (NCBI taxonomy): Eukaryota > Viridiplantae > Streptophyta > Magnoliopsida > Ericales > Sarraceniaceae > Heliamphora > Heliamphora ciliata. The sequence goes on from JAUMHN010444335.1 coordinate 8,866, forward strand.
ATTATCCCATAGTGTTCGGTGTTATCCCGTAGTATTCGGTGTTATCATGTGGTACGTGGTATTATATCGTGGTGTGCGGTGTTATCCCGTGGTATGCGGTATTATCCTGTAGTATTCGGTGTTATCTCGTGGTATGCGGTATTATCCCGTGGTGTGCGGTGTTATCTTGCGGTTTGCGATTTTATCTCGTGGATATGTGTTTGAATATAGATCTTTATCTATGTGATAGAACTGTTATGAAGGCTTGTGAGAGTCGATTCTGTGTTGTATGTGGGGCTCGTGGCAGTCGTGGCTCGTAGGAGTCTATTTTTGCCGGCAAAGTATTGTACTATATCTATATATCAAGTTATTTTCTAGGCTCTGATGAGTCGTGATACAAAATTTTTTTCAAAACTGTTTTCTTTGAGACTCTTGGGAGTTCTCGTATAAAATTATTTTTTAAATGTTTTCATCTAGAGCTTATATGAGTTCAGATATAAAATCGTTTTTATGGCTCGTGTGAGTTGAAAACTGCATCTCGTTTTTCGAGCATATTTTGTTTATATTGCATGCTTATCTAGTTTCTGCTGAGTTTTGGCTCATGGTGTAGGATTTGAAATGTTTTTCAGGTACCGATCGTGTGGATTGATTCGGGGTTACCGGTTGAGGCGGAAGATCGATAGTCTTCTTTTTGTTCTTTTGAACAATGTATGTTTACATGTTTTTCGGTGTTGAAACTGTGTAATGTAAGCCCTTGTGGCAGATATATTAAATGCTTGTATGCTTTAATTTGTGAGTAAGTATCGGGTTGGGTGTTTTATATGGTTGTTTATGAGTATTTCACGTGACCCAGAGTTAGGGGGCGTGACAACAAAGATGGCCCAGCACACCCATGTGATGCACTGACCGACTCCAATGAATCATGGACACCTAGCATCGTACTATCAGATTTAAAGAAGAAGATTTGAAGTCTGCATTATTGTGGATCTGTTTTGTATCTTCTCTTTTTTTTATAAGGGAGATTTCACCCTTGTTGAAGTTAAGTTTTCTCTATCCCTCCCTCTCTCTCTCTCTTCTCTTGTAACCTTTCTTTCTCTTTCCTTCGTAATAAATTCCCAGTATCAATAAAAGAAGTTTTTATAAGATCCGCAGTGCAATTGGTGGTATCTTGTCTCTTGCATACTTATTTAGTATCAGAGCCATTGAAGCAGGGTGTATCCAGCTAAAATATCTGTATACTTATATGATATAAGTATTCTTATATATAAATATTTTTGAGTTAGATAGTATCTTAATTTATGATATTTATAACTGTTGTTTGGTTATGGTACGTCACCTGAGTCGCGTTTGATTAGGTTGTAAGGTCCGTTTATCGAGATGGTTGGGCAAACTAGGAATACCTATAAATCGTTAACAGACGTGTAACAAGACAGAATGATAAGTATCTTAATCTAGATACAATCTATCAAAAAAGTATGAATACATATTAATATTTGTAACATATAAGTATATTTTCATCTTTATGCTCTCTCGCTTTAAACTAGATAAATCTGTAAAAAAATACTGAAATTGTTAAGTTTTCTCAAACTCATCAACTTAATAACTGAACTATACCGTCTGTAGAATCAAAGTTGATCTACAAGGTTGGCCTATTTGACTTTAAGAGTCAAAAAGCTATAGCAATCTATATGTTTAGATAATTAAGAATAAACTCTTCAATTTATTAATTTAAGAGACATACAAGAATATTTGTATAAATATCAATATTTACATATTGATTTAATTCAAATTGCTCTTAAACTTTTAATTCTTTTAGGAGTTAATGGTAGTATCAATGCAACTCTAAGAGATGGTAAATGTAATAATTTTGTTTCATCTCTTATACGTGTTGCACAAACTAGTCTATACCATGGATCAGTCTATTTTAATGTCTATTCGAATTTAAATTTATCGTTAGCTGATGCAAATCTTTTTGATGCAGTAACTTTAAATTTATAAACATTTGGTTATGATTTTCTTTCCGGATCAAAAATCATTACTGTTATTTACTGTATACATTATAAAGTTATGAATACTTTATGTCCAAACGCTGTTTTACGGAGTGATCCTAGCAAAACTACTGTAATTGAAAGTAATCTTTTAACTACACAAATTGCCAAACCACGTTTGATCCAGTGGGATGAAATCAAGTTTTTCACAAAATGGACTATCCCGATGGCTGTTATGCCTAGATTATTTTTGAACGGTACCGTAGATCAAATTGTCCAGAATGCCTCAGGAGACATTAAAATCTCCTTTGCTGGTCTAAATAATCCTTTAACTAGAAGTACTTCTTCA
>JAUMHN010444356.1:0-11178 GCA_032360265.1 Heliamphora ciliata
GCCTTCGTGCTCTAATTTCCAAACTTCAGCTGACTTCGTCATCTCGCGTTTGAGGGGGAATGTTGGAATATTAGATTGATTAGAATATTAGATTGATTAGATTGACTTTATTCTGATTTAATTCTATTGTATCTCCTTTATTGTTTATCCCTATTCGTCTATAAATAGGCCATATATTGTACAGTTTCAATAGACAGAAAATATATACAGTTATTTTCTCTTCTCAATTTCTTCGGATTTATATAGGATTAGATAATAAATAACACCAACACATGCTTAATTTGTCCGCGTAGGATTAGATTAACTTAACAAATTTTCAATATATTATCCTTATATATATTAAATAATAGCATTAGCACCCTCTCCTGATAAAAAGGGCATGAGTAACATTGTTATTTTTTGTCTAATCTAGTTGGACTGGACTACCAATACCCAGTCCTAGGTCGATTTTCTAATCCTTTGATTGAGTGGGATTTATAGTTCCACGGAATACTAATCGAGCTCAAAGATGACAAATCAAACAAGCATTATGGATCATTGGTTTGGTAATTCAATTCATAGGTCTAGAATGCCCATCAAACACAAACTTAATGGACAATTGACCTCATAATCCAATCCATTGGCCTAGAATACCCATCAAACAAGGCCCTAGTAATTTATATTTAAGTATTTTGATCCCCACTATTAAATTGTTCATTCAAATTATTGGGCTATCATTTGATTGGATTGTAAGATTTAGATTACTATATGCACACATACTATTTGAGTGCATGTCGTATGCACCTTGTAACTGAACCTAAATTTATGCAGTCATAAGTTAAAATTAAAAATTAATTTAATAACCACATAACAGAAGCAAAAAAATAAAATTTGAGAGAAGCAAATTGTGCACACCATTACTGGTTATAGGTATATACAGCATAACTAAAAGTAAAATTAAAATAATAAAAAAAGTGAACACCATAGAGTTTTTACATGATTTAATTATTTAAAAAATGTATTTTTTTTAACAAACCGACGGAGGGATTTAACGTTCTCACTCCCAAATCTATTAAAAATAAGATAATAAAATATAGAAAAACCTTCTGGGAAGTAAGCTTGGAAATTAGAAAAAATATAACAGCTAGACCATAAAAGTCTGCGTGCAATGCATTGTCAAACGAAGAATGTGAGGAACATGCACCATTTTTAATAGAAAGGAGTTGAGCAATAAGACAAATAAATAAGCATAAAAGAAATGGGCATGCACTTACACACGAAACTTGCACAAGTTTCTTCAGACTTTCCTTTGATTGGGGCTTAATTTATAACCTAACAGAGAAGACGTAGAGCAAATTAAAAAAAAAAGACTTTAGTAACGTTTTAAAATATGATATCGGAATATGTAATCGTATCCATCGTATCGAATAGTATCTATTTATTATAATTATTGATATCAAAATTTTGAAATCCTATTATGTATCAACGTATACAATATGTGTTTGCCGATATTTACCACCCTAGATGTTAGAGAGAAAAATGGATAGGAAAAGGGTGTGTGAATATCAAAAGTTGATCAGTGAAGAGCATATATATATATATATCTGAAGTTAAAGGTTCGTAATTAGTCTGAAAATGAGATATGCAAGAAGCAAAAAAAAAAATTGCAGAATTTTAGTTCCAACCAACTTACAAATATTTTGTGTTACCTTTTGTGAAGCTGTGGGAGAGAACCAAAGAAAAAGCACAAGTGATTGAGGAATAGGGAGAAGGGAGAAGGGAGAAGGGAGAAGGGAGAAGGGAGAGAAGATTAGAGGATTATGAAGCCTATGAAATGATCTAATTAAGGCGTAGGGAGATTAGAGGATTAAAATACGCGGGAGAGAACCAAAGAAAAATCGGTTGCTGAAGGAGTAGTAGTGAAAAGGAGAAGGGAGAAGGGAGAAGGGAGAAGGGGTCAGAAATGATTGAGTGGGAATACATTGAAGGGGCCAACCTTTCTGTCTTGTTCTGATTAGGGGTCAACGTTCATCGGTCTGGTTCCCTTTTAATTATATATATACATATATGCCTACATTAATTTTCATTCAGTTTATTTATTTGGACCTAGAAATCACGATTCCGCATATTATTTAAAAAAGATATATAATTCATTCCAAACAACAACCTTAAAATAAATAATTTGGGATTTTTTAATTCTTTTTAAGCTAATTTCGGTAGAAATATATTCAGTTAGATGAAGTTGTATAATATAATTCTAACTCGTAAAAGTATCACAATTTGAGATAGAAATCCAAATACAACCAATTTAAATTACGAAATTCTTGGCTAACGGGTTTTATTTGTAAATTTAACTAATACAACAATAAGATTAATAAATATTTTGGAGAAAATATTTATTTACAAATTTATGTATACATATATGTGTATACTTACATTGGATCCATATGATTCAATTATGGGATTAATTAGAGTTAATTTCAGACCAACATAAGAAGTAAACCAATTTTATTGATCTACTTATATTTATTTTGATTCGAGAACCAAATCAATCAACTCAACTCATAAAGGATTGAATAATTCAATGGGCAAGTTATTTGAGTATATATTTCTGTTTAATTTAGAGTTGACTAGAATGACTTTATTAAAAAAAAAATGAAAAAGAAAAGATGCTGAGTTGTGAGCATCTTGCCAGGTAGAGTTTTGTCAACAGGTTGCCAACGTAAATTTTGATTTTACATATATATATATATATGTTGAAAGCCGAAGTGAATTGGTAGGTTTCATTAGTATGATATAAAAAATGACCAGCAACTTGCGGACTAGTCTAAAGTCTGCAGGCTCATGAAAATTGCAGACTTTTAACAAATCTTAGGGAACAAAAAAATTTTATTTTTAAAAAAGTTTTGGACATAAATTCATATAGTTTTAATATATTTGATCTAATTTTACACTTATAATTAAATTTTTTTCTGAAACCTTTGAGTTTGTCTACTTCGAAGGTTGAACGTTACCCAAAGTGAAATAATTATTGTTTTCTTTTGTGTTTGGTTAGATGCATGGTATCAACAATAGCAGTATAAAATAATAATCAAATACCACAAAATTTTAAGCGAAAATCCTCAAATGAAAAAAAAAAACACGGGATTGAAGTTTGATTTTAAATTTTCACTATATCAAATAATGAGTTTATAGAGTTTACTTTCTAAGCATACCTAGATGATAACAATACTAAGAATAATATTTTTTAAATAATAGATATATTTAATATCATTTACCTTAATGTATATTCTAACTAAATAATAAAAAACTGATTTAGACCTCACAAGTAAAGAATGATTGTAGCTCTTATGAGCATTAACTGTTTTTCATGTGGTAGTTCTAGGCAATCCAAGAGAAGGGTAAATTGGGTCTTTAAAAAATAAATAATAATTTTTAAAAATTTTTCGAAAACCTTTTAATATAGCAAATAAATGTAGAAAATTAATCAAGGATTAAACAATGCAAATATTGAAGAAGTTAGGAATAGAGAGAATGAACCAGACACTGAGAATTTATAATGGTTCGACTTCTTCCAAGCCTACGTCCACTCCTCAAGTTTTTTCTTGAGAATTTTTACTATGTAGAATGTTTCACGAGCGCATCCCAAGTATTTACAACTTCAAAATTTCGCTTGAGCTAACGGATGTTTATGTGTACATTCAAAAGCCTATATCAGCTTCAAGATGATCCTATAAAAACAATTTTTTATTTTTTTCTAATCACTCTTGAACTCTTCTTTGATGAGATTCATTCACTTACTTAAAAGATAAATGGTGACTCACCATTGAATACAATAAATGAAGTAATTAAATGAGAAACACTCACTCTTTTTACAGAAATTGGTTGACAATAAATGAAGAGGTAAAAGAAGATGAGGAACAAGAGCTGTAGTTCAGCAATAAATGAGAGCTTGAGAATTTTGAATTTGAATCATGCAATTGAACATTGATTGTAAGTCTCCAGTTTTATTAAATGCTGAGAAATAACTCCTTATATAAGTTTTTGAGCATTTATGACCGTTGGAGATAGGTGAGGGCATTAAATGCCAAAAATTCAACCGTTAAAGTCTTTCATGAATTTGAATTTGTGTCACAGGTGTCGACATAAAAGCCTTTGGTGTCGACATAAATCTTTTGAGGTGTCGACACAAATTTTACAGTTTTCCTCACTAACACCACGGTGTCGACACAAATTTTACAGTTTTCCTCACTAACACCACGGTGTCGACACAAATAGACTTTGTGTTGATTCATTTGAATTTCACATTCCGGGACATGACCATTTGTGTAGACTCAAATTTTCTTGGTGTTGACACTAAAATTCTGTAGGAACCCTCGGTATATTTGTGTCGACTCATGTGGTCATTGGTGTCGACACCAAATTTCTTCAGGTAGGCTCGGAATATTTGTATCGACTCATCTTCAACTTTGTGTCGACACCTAAAATCTACAGGCAGCCTCGGTTCTTTTGTGTCGACTCATTTGGCATTTGTGTCGACACAAAGTTCTGGTTATCAAAAGTGAGAAACAACTTTTGTGTCGACACAAAATCAATGTGTCGACTCATTTTGAGTCCAGAGAGTTTCAGCTCTTTTGTGTTGACACAAAATTCATTTGTGTCGACACATCCTTTTTTTATATATACCTAAAACATCTTTATTAAACAGTTAGGGTTTCAAACTATTTGTTCAAAGGTATTGACACACTTGATAGCTTCAAGTAATCTTTGCCTTAAAGTTTTGACTCAATTATCAATTGGGTTCAACACAAAGTATTTTTAAGAATACTTACGTATTTTAATTCTTTTGAGAGATAAGTCATTTCTTTTGGCTAAATGTATCAACTCTTTTGTTTAAGATGTGTTAATACTTTTTTTTAGAAAATATTAATATTATCCTTTTTAAAGCCATTTATTATTAGAAAATAAATTTATAAAAGTCATCAAAATTAATATAAAAATTCCTTGGGCAAACAATCTCCCATTTTTTGTTGATTACAACTATTTTAACATTTTTTAAAAAATATTTGAAAAGATTTTCAATAAAAGAACTTCTCTTATCAATATGTCTCAAACAAGATATGCATTCAAAAAGCTAAGCATATATTCAACAGAGCAATATACACTTTGAAGATGATTTGAATTATTAATAAAAAAAATTGTGCATCACAACAAATATGTGCAAAGTGATTTTTTAAAATCCAACATTCAATCATAGACATATGAACAGAATTGACCATACACAAACACTTGTATAAATATAATCATTCATCCATAAGCATAAGAAAATTTAAATCATAGGCATAGAGAATAAGTTCAAGTCATTCACAAACCATTCAAACATAAAAAATCTATGTTAAAGATTTACAACTTCTCCTTCCATAACCAAAAACTACTGAATGTTTGTACTTCTTCTTCTCTTCTTCTCCCCTTCACTTCTTCTCTCCTTCACGTACCTTAACTTCTCCCTTTTTGTAATTGGCAAAAAAGGTGGGATCATTAGTCGTCCATGAATTTTTTGAATTTCTTGTTTGCTTCAGCCTTTTCTTTGCTCGTAGAGGCTCATTCATTGGAAGGTCGAGCTCTTTCATCTTTGGCTTCAGCAGTGGCCATAGCTACAAATCTGGCAGCCAAAGCGAGATCATGTTGTCATTGCTGTGCATGCCAACTCTCATAAAGTTGAGGAGCATCTTCAATGGCTCTAAGAAGCTTAGAGTAAACGGGCAGCTTTTTATTCTTTCGTCTCTTTTGCCTTGAATTGTTTACTCTAAGCTTCTTAGAGCCATTGAAGATGCTCCTCAACTTTATGAGAGTTGGCATGCACAGCAATGACAATGCCCTGGTTGTATTCTTTCCTGACTTGGTGCAGGATTGCCTTGTTGCAATTTACTATGGAGATAATGTTGTCATCCATAGTTTTGCAGAGGGTTCTCCCGGTATCCGTTGCGTTTTCAATGTCACGCCGAAGGCTGTGGTTAATTTTGTCTAGGTACTTGACTTTTTCGGATAAGGAGGAAACAGTTTGATTGAGATTAAAAAAAATTTGATCGACCTTAGTTTGAAATGAAGGCACAAAAGAGGATAAAGCTTGAATCAAAGAAACTACCTCAGATAGATCAACATGAATAGGAGCAGATGAAGATACAGATGGAGCAGAAGGAGTAGGAACATATGTCGAAGGAGGAGAACCATGAGAAGGATCAGGAAGGTTTAGCCTAGAGAATGGTGCAACAGGAGAGTCAAGATAAATGCGAATAGGAGAAAAATCACGGGATGTGGATTGAGTGCGCGAGGCAGATGGCGTACCATGCTTGGTGGTCCAAACTCCGTCAACAAGTGAGATTTGCATGTGCTTCAGGGTAGAAGCGCCATACAAATCATGTTTGGAGAATGGCACCATCTTCTCAGTAGATAAGTCTACGCCAAAATGGCGAAAGACTCGGGTCAGATACATGGCATGAGGGAGAGAGGAATTGGACTTATTATGTAATTGCAACATGTAAGAGATAAACAAAAACCCTAAATCTAGGTTCTTTTGTTCAAGTATGCACTACTTAATGAAAAACGTGCATATATGCAACGTCACCGAATTTTTCTAATTGGGAAAAACAGATGTGGTTCACCATATGATGCAATATATGCATCTCTAGCTTGAGTGAGTTGGCTTCTAAAGGTTTGGTGGGGTCAATATCGTCATTCTCAAAAATATTTTTGACAACATTAGAGAAAGAGAAGCCATAAAGGTCAGTGGGTCACTTATTGCAAGACACACACAGTTCACCCTTTGGTACACAAAAACTTTCATTAAAAATAGAGGGGGTTAAATGAATGTCAACACCATTTACCCATGTGGTTATGGTGGTGGATGGAATCAGTGAGATGTGAAAGTAAGCATAAAATGATTTAACAAGAGTAGGATAATGAGGTTCACAGAGTTGAAAGAGTCTCTCGCATCCGAGACTAGAAAAGAGATACTTGAATCTCATTTCAATGGAATCGAAAAATGTAAAATATATGATATGTCTAGGGATGATTTTTTGATTCACAAAGGAAGCAAAATAGAGTTGTTGAAACTTTGGGGATTTGAATCTTACCACTTCTGATATCGCAACTACCGCCATTGCCGTTGACATCGAGGAGGTTGTTTTCTTCTTCTTTGACGCTGTAGGGTTTGAGGAATTGTAACAACCTGGTCTGGACCCTAGTTGTAATAACCCAATTTGTAACGACCCGTATAGCGATTCAATCCAAACTCTAGTATCAGCGATGGTTAGTTGACAAGATCTTAGATCGCTAACTCAACCCGAAACCCTAACTCAATCCGAAATTCTAATTTAACCTAAAAAATCCTAAAAAGGCCAAATCCTCAGAAGAGAAGTTTAAATACTCAGAAAATCTCAGGACAGTCTAAATTAAGAAAATAACATAAAATATAAATTTAAAAATTACAAATTCTCATAATTAGAGTAAAATGACCATTTTACCCGTACTACAGCAAAAAGCCTTAAAAATTTAAGTTTTGACACATGGATACCTAGAATAAGATATTTAGATGCAATTAAATAACAAAAGATTAAATAATAACAAAAATAACAAAAATACCCTTGCATGGCCGGCTACCTTGGGATTTGTGCATAAAAAGTTATTTTTTTTGCCTTTTTAAGTTAAAAAATGAGAAAAGTTGTATAAATTAAGCATTATTATGACCCAAGATTTTTTATACAAGTAATATACATAATAATATAATAATATAAGTCAACAAAAGTAAACAAATCATTATTTAAAGTTTCTACATAATAAATAAGTCAAAAAGTCAATTCTTGTCAAACTAGCTTAAATTAAATTAAAAGCTTATACCTATTTAATTAATTGCTATAAAAAATTATAATAAATCATGGAAAGACTAAATTAATTATAAACACACTAAAATAATAGATTTTATTATGTTAAGACACCAAAAAGATACATAAAATTAATATATTATGCGTTTTCTTGCACAAAATTATACCAAAATATAATTTAAACCCCGCATTAATATAAAATCAGATTTTGTGCTTCCCTAAACAGCCCCCGCCAAAACCCTTGCTGCCATATTCTAAAAATATATTCTTGAGAAGACCATGGCGTCTCCATGCAACCAATAAAATTTTAAAAAAATGAAAAAATTACTTACACCATAATTATGAAACTCACCAACCATTTTTGCTAAAAAAGACCACTCATATCACCTATTCTCCTTCGTGTGGTTCAGCCATAGAGAGTGAGGGAGTGATAAAAAATTTTCTAAGTGTTTCAACAGAAGAAAGAAGAAGAAAGGAGAAAGAAGAAGGAAGAAGAAGCTAAGAAGGACCACGGTGATGTCCTACAAAGCTAAGTCCATCCACCATTCCATATCTAAAAACATTAAACAAGTAAGTAAATTCCTTAAACTCTCTGCCATTCTCTTATAAAATACCCCTAAATCCATCTTTATAAACATCCCTAAAAATAAGAACCAAGATCTCACCCAAAAAGGCGTCGTGTGGATAAATTAGGGGCTGTTCATGAGTAATCTAGTGTTTGATGTGTTTACATGTAATTGTTTTCGAGTTTAATGACTTGAATAGGCCCTAAAACTTTGATATGTATGAATACATTATATGCATGCAAAGAAAATGTATTAAATTTAAACATATCATGAGTTAAGATACCGAAACCCTAAATGGCCTAATTTTTTGGGCATATAAACTTTCTACCACGATCTTTGAACTATCATAACTAATTGTAGAAAACTGATATAAGTGTGATTTTTATGTCTTGATCTAGATTTTTAAGTTTTCTTTCATACAAAATTGGTTTGAAATGATTTTGTTGAATAGAACTCGAGATATACCATTTTTACCAAAGAGTGTCAGATTCTGACCACTCTAGATTGCATAAAACTTGTAGATAACATGTTTATCTTACTGTCCACCAAATATGAGCAAAAAATATAAAGTATTGATAGGTTAAAACCCTCCCCAAAGTTACTATTGTGAATCAGTGACTGACAGAGCTCTCTGTCACATGCTTTTGTAAGACTAAAAACCTATGTTTTTAATAGCTAAATCCAAAAGTGCTTTTCATAAAAAATATAACTAACATATTAAACTAGATACTGACCAAATATCAGCCCAAAATACCTTTGGATGGTCCCCCAAAGGTCTTGTGCATTCTCTGTTGAAAACTGGTTATGCTGAACCTTTTTATGCTGACTGAACCCATTTTATAAAATGACCACAATCATCAACTTGTTCCAAACAACTAGTCTTAGCACAAAATATAAAACTTATAGGGAACACCTTAAACCAAAACCTACGCAAAAATCAAACCCATAGCCCTTGATTTGATGTCCCAAAATCGATGTCAACAGAGGCCCAAATTTTGTACTTTTCTCTTTAAAGTACTGAATGATTTTCTCTTAATTAAAATAAATTACTCATTTTTCCTAGGATTTGACCTTAGTATTAAATATGAAAGTAGTAGAAAATATTTTTCTCTAATTGGTGTCAAAAAATCAAAAATTAACTCCATGTCTAGGTTCCCCAAAACACTGTTATAATTTTAAATTTAACGCTTAAACATTTACCTAAATTTTCCTAAGTGTATGAGTGACATGTCACATTGTGGGACTTCAAGATATGGACTTTAAAAGAATTATGTAAGTGATTGGTGCATGAAAATAATAATTTGATGAATAGAAACCATGCTGATAGGTTGAATCCATGTCATATGAATTATAGCTTGTACTTCATATACTTGTACCCCATGCTTTAATGAGTTGTAGCTTATGTTATACTATGTTAGATGCTATTCTATAATTAATTGTACATGAGAAGCATGTTGCACATCGTGAGAATTACTACACTTACATCTTGGTTTATCGGAGTCCCTTTTGTACCTATCATTGTAGGTTAGGTTATGTGGAAATCATTCTTTCTGTGGTTTTGAACCTAGGGCGTTCCCGGTTGCCAATTTTAAAAAATGAATTAGGAGATTGCTTATTATGAAAAGGGGTTAGGCACCATGGGTTCGTCACTAGCCTTTTTATTTTAGATTTTGGGTTGACACCAAATGAGCATCCTTGTCTTTAATATGGGACGGTTGGCCCAGATAAGGATGGATGAATATTTTGGTTGGCACAACCCCACGCTGTTGCTATTGAGTAAAACGGCTGAGGCATGAAACCAAGATGAGCATTTATCTTTTGCAACGAGGCAATGATAGGTTTGGTGATCAAATTCTCATAAAGTCTACTCTGTAATTCCTGACATGGAATTCATGTTATGGTTCTGGATGTATGTCAGGTTGGTCATTTGTATCGCATTCACTTGTATCACGCACTTACACAGTTATCTTTTTATATATGCTCACCTTGTCGTAAATGTTAAATTTGTCTGTTTTCTTGGCCTTAAATTGTATTGGGTGTTATACAATGTGCATTGTAGGGTATTTTGTTGTGAGTTTGTTAGAAGATTTAGAAAATTTTCTTCTGAACTTTGGCTTATGGCATTCGTACCACAGGTGAAGAGAAATAACTTTTTGCAGAGGTTGCACCCGTAGAAGGAGAATGTTTCGAGGAACAGGGTGAGTGGCAAGAATAATCCAATAACAACAACGCCATTTGAAGAATTTGAATTTTCTCTCTTTTTGTTCTTTTGTTCAGTTTCCATGGACATATTGTAATTTTTGTTAAACTCTCTAGATTACTGTAATTGTTATGAACAAGTTTTGAACCTTAATGATGTAGTACTTGTTGGTAATGTATATTAAAAAGTCATACTTTTTATGTATTTTATTCTGAATCCCTGGCATATTAATGAGAAACATTTGAGATGATTTTTTACATTTATGGTTTCATATTTACATTTGTGATGTTTGAATGCATAGTCCGTATATTCTATCCAATATTTGACTCGGTGCGTGCTGTACGAAAGATCAGGTTAAAGGTTCTGACAGATTAATAGGTAGGCTCACAATTGTAATGGACCCAGACATTCCATTGGTACGATTTTAGTACATCGTTATAGTAACTAATCCTGGCTAGGTCAAACGGATCAAATTTAGGTTTTGGGAATTCGATGTTCGAGCTCGATGTGTTAGTACACTTGGAGTGTATTGAGCGGGATCAATGGGATGATC
>JAUMHN010444367.1:0-11176 GCA_032360265.1 Heliamphora ciliata
AAGAATAGACATCTCTTGGAAAATGCACGTGCTCTCATGTTCCAGATGAAAGATCTCAAAGTCTTCTGCGGTGAAGCGGTGTTGACAGCATGCTATCTTATTAATAGATTGCCATCCTCTGTTCTACATGATGCCACACCTTTGTCTGTTTTACGTCCTCAGCAGATTCTCTTTTCATTGCCACTCAAGATTTTTGGATGTGTTTGCTATGTGAGAGATACTCGGCCGCAGGTTACCAAGCTCTATGCTCGTGCACTCAAGTGTGCTTTCATGGGCTATCTTAAGAACCAGAAAGGCTATCGTTGTTACAGTCTGGAGTTGAGACGGTTTATAATTTCCTGCGACGTGGTTTTTGTTGAATCTGATTCATTCTATGGCCCGGCTACTACATCTTCCTCCACTGTTGATAACGGTTTGGCGCGGTTTCTGATGTATCCTTCCTCCACTAAGTTACTTGTGGCACCTTCTCCCGCCTCCAGTTCTCCAGTTGATATTATAGAGGAATCTTCTCATGTTGCCCCGGCTTCACCTGTGATATCATCATCCTCAGAATCATCGTCTTCACCAGGCTCCTACTCGAGTCAGTATCTTCTCCGCTGGATCCGGTCCCTGATCAGGTAAGTGATTCTCCTATTACTTTACGCAAGTCTTATCGTAGTTGTCGAGATCACCCTGTTTATACTACATCTTATCGTGGTTTGCCCACCACTGTCCAGCAGGGCATTACTACACTTGATCAGCATACTTTGTCTTGCTCTATTGTAGATGCTCTTTCTCATCCAGGTTGGCGCAAGGCTATGTTTGAGGAGATGAATGCTCTTGAGAATAATCATACATGGGACCTGGTGAGTCTTCCTCCTGGTAAGACAACTATTGGTTGTAAGTGGATATATACTGTCAAACTTCATTCTGATGGGACTCTTGAGAGGTTAAAAGCATGTTTAGTAGCCAAGAGCTATGCTCAGACATATGACCTTGACTATTTTGATACCTTCTCCCCCGTTGCCAAGATGGTTTCAGTTCGGTTGTTCTTGTCTTTGGCTGCATCCCATCAGTGGCCTTTGTTTTAACTTAATGTGAAAAATGCCTTTCTTTACAGTGATTTGGAGGAAGAGGTTTATATGGAGCAACCACCCAATTTTGTTGCTCAGGGGGGGTCCCCTAATCAGGTCTGTTGATTAAGGCGCTCATTGTATGGTCTAAAACAATCTCCCAGAGCCTGGTTTAGCCGTTTTAGTTCAATTGTACAGGAGTTTGGCCTTCGGCAGTCTACAAAGGATCACATGATATTCTTTCGCCATTCCTCCGCTGGCTGCGTATTACTTGTGTATGTGGATGACATTGTTATTACTGGTAGTGATAGTGGAGGAATTGTTGCACTTAAATCATTTTTGGGAACCAAGTTTCAGATGAAAGATCTTAGTGAACTACAATATTTTCTTGGCATTGAAATAACTCGGAATACAGAAGGGGTGTTCATTTCTCAGAGGAAGTGTGTTCTTGACATTCTGGAGCGCGCAGGGAATTCTAGAGGAGTGGACTCCCCTATGGATTCTACTGTTAAGCTTGCGCCGAAAGGAGCGATTCTTCCTGACCCTGAGCAATATCGACGGACAGTGGGCCAGCTTAATTATCTCACTACAATGACTCGTCCAGACATTGCTTATCCAGTGAGTGTAGTAAGTCAGTTTTAATCTGATCCCCGTGTTCCTCATTGGCAAACCATGTTACGTATTCTTAGGTACCTGCACAAAAATCCAGGTAAGGGTCTCCAGTTTTTTTATCATGGACATATGAGAATGGAAGGATACTCGGATGCTGATTGGGGTGGATGCACATTTGACAGGAGATCTACATCTGGTTATTCTGTTTTTGTTGGTGGCAACTTGGTTTTCTGAAAATGTAAAAAACAGAATGTTGTCTCCCGGTCTAGTGCTGAGACAGAGTACCGAGCTATGGTATTAGCAACTGCAGAGATTATGTGGCTTCAGCAGTTTTTGACAGAATTAAACTTCCCTCTTAGTGGTTTTGCCAAATTTTTGGTTGATAATACATCTGCTATTCATATTGCTACAAACCCAGTCTTTCATAAAAGGACAAAACATATTGAGGTTGACTGTCATTTTATTCGTGACGAATATCATAAATGAGTTATTGCATTTGGGTCTATTCCTACTGGTGAACTGGTAGCAGATATTTTTACCAAAGCATTACCGGGTCCACGTGTCTCGTATTTATGTAGCAAGCTGGCCATGATTGATATATATGCTCCAGCTTGAGGGGGAGTGTTAGTAGTAACTTATTTATTCTTATTATTATTATTATTAGTGGTAGTTTATTATAATTATAATTATGTGTGTAGGTATATGGATGTAATGGTGTTCCTTTGCGTTTAATATAAATAAGATTGCTTGCCTACCAGTTTGGTACAGCTTCCCATTATTCTTAACAGTTTTGTCTGGTCTCACTCCTTAGTTTTCACAGATTTGGGTTCCCCATGTAAATCCTGGTCTCTCTCTTGTAATTGGTGTTCTTTAGTTTTCTACATGCTTCTATTATTCTGCTGATTCCTAGCAGTTTTATTAACTGAAAAACAATCAGTTTTATTATTCAGAATCCACCTCAATTTCCTTTTTTTCTTTTTCTTTTTTCTTTTGGGAGGGCTGTTAAAGGGCAGTAATGTAGGTCAAGTGGCAGTGGAGAGTTTGTCAAGGTCTATCCTATCTAAGTCCCCCCCTGACAAAAGTTTCTGGTTTCAAAAGCTTTATACCATGGTGTCACAATCAATGACAAATGTTTCAGTTATTTTTTTATGTGCCTTTATTGCATTGCAATTCTATACGCCATGATGCCCCAAAGCACATGCAAAGATCACCAAATTTGCCCAAGTAAGCAGGAAACAATGAAGAATGCTACTTGGGAGAAGCAAAAGATTTTTTTTTCCCCAAAGGGAAAGACAGCAGATTCATACAAATCAAGAGAGACCCCATCGCCAACCTTTTCCAGTATGGCTCTCTTCAAATAGTGCCCTATACTTCAAAAGAGGCTTAAGCTAGGAAAAGCGGACAACAATCATTCCATTTCAATAATCACATGTTCTGAAGATGAGAATGTTTACAAACTCTAGCTCAAATATATATAAATACGCACACATACATGTATGGAGAACAGAGTAGCTAAACTTTAGATTTTTTTTTTAAGGGATAAAATGTTGTATTAACGACACAGTACAAATAAATAGTAGAGAGAGAGAGAGAGAGAGAGAGAGAGAGAGAGAGAGAGAATGAAACAAGAAAAGCAGCTCACCGGTATACTCTTTGAACATGATAGCCTCCCTTCCAGGTTTGATGAAGATTTAGCTACACAACATTGGGCCGCTTGAGTCTGAATTTGCTCTTGAGCATCCTTCTTTGGAGCAGAAAATTCTCTTATCTAATCAGAATAACTAACTAATTTGACTATAACAGCATCAGCTCATAAATATGACTTGAATTACAACTAGCATAAAACACCAAGTATTACCTTCTCAGTTGGAGAATTGACTTTTCTATTAAAACTGATAGTATTCATTCTGTTTTGTTGCCTTCTCTTAAGCAACGTTCCATCTTTGTGCAATGACTCAATCATGAAAGTAGTGCAACATGTCTCTTTCTTGACATTGTTGTAATCATCATCCAATGTGTTGCTACCCCACGTGTACATTACATATTTTCTCAACTAGTTGAAGAAAAATAAAAAATAGTCAGGTAGACATAGAAGATGACAGGACATAAATTTAAAAAGCTAAATACAATAAAATGGATTACAATACAAATGTCTCTGATAAAAGAAATTACTTTATCCCAGCGATCTTGAGCTTTGCGCCGATTTCTAATCTTTTGCATAACACTATCCTCATTACGGAGTGTCTTAATTCTGTACTCACACTGCAAACTAATAAAGTTAGAAGAATCGGAAGAAAAATAGGAAATTGGACAGAGTTATATTTCATTCATTTCCAAAATGAAGCATCTTCACACAAGGGGAAAAAATCTCCTTTTTTTTTTGATAAAATTTTCAGTAAGTGCCTAAGGATTAAAACCCAGCATACACAGCACACAAAAGAAAAACAAAGGACAAAAGACTATATAACCCCTACAATGATCCCAAGTAGTTGACTACAAGGCTATGTTGAGTGTATGCTTTGGGTGATTCGAATCTCTACAATGATTTCACTATTACTTATGTTACATGAGAATACTCATTCGCCAGTGCATAGCATTAAGACACTGTTATTTATGTTGATGAGAACTGCCATTATTTTCTAAAGGTTAGATTCTTGTATGTTCAGTTTCACTGAATTATAACACAATTCCCCAGTGATAAGATGTATGCTAGGCATAGACACCAGACAGTTAGGCCAGCCCTTTGTTTTTGGTCTCTCTCTCTCTCTCTCTCTCTCTCTCTACCCACTGCCCGCCCGCCCTTCTTCCTCATTCAATCTTCTTTCCATTTCCCAATAGGCAACAAGACTTAGATCCCCAAATGCAGTGCAGCATCTTTTGGTCTCTCTTTTTTTCCTTTCTTATTTTTGCAACTGTCCTTTAGCTGTTGCTAGTATTGCTATAACTCAGACAAAACTCTATAAACATCGTTTTGTTTCCTCCCCTCCAATTTTTTAGTACTTGAGCATCAAGTTGGTTAACCAAGAAAAGGAGCACATGGGAATTGGATCAGCTGTGGGATTTTCTAGGGCTTTTGTGTGATTTTGGAGGAGTGGAAGGTGGGGAAGATTTAATCAAATGGAGGGAGGACCCATTGTGGGAGATTCACTATCAAATCTTTTTACAGATGCTTGGTGGGGTGCAAGAGGATCTATTTCCCATAGAGATGTGTTTGAAAGTGAAAGCCACTTCGAAAGTGGTTTTCTTGGTTGGTCTACCGTGCATGGAAATATTATCACCATTAACCATACTTGTCTAATCGTGAATCAAAATTCTAATTTTGCAAATCGTGAATTGAATTGAATCGAATCGAATTGAAGATCGTAAAATTCGGCATGAATTTTTAAGATAAAAAATGATATCTAGACACTTTATATGTATGATATACAATAAGTTGATAATGACACCAAGTATACGATAAGAATATGATTATATGATCTAAATGTGCAAGACAATAGCCTTCATCACAACAGATTTTAGCTCAAATTCAACAACTATAAGATTCTTTAAATATCATTATATATTCTCTCTTGGAATTTAAAAAGTGAACTGTCTCTCTCTTAATTTTGATAAAAGTCTCAACGCTCGCATTCTAAGGGGAACTTTTTTGAATATTTACCTTCAAAGTCGGAAGCAAAGGGCAAAAAGATGAGAGATTAAATATAAAATACTTCAAAATATATTTTGTATGCTTATTAGTAATAGATAAACCTTTAGAAAAGATGTGGAACAGTTGAGTTCAATGATTAAACACATCATTTTAAATCACGTTTGTTTTACTGAAATAAAAATAAATAACTTATCAGAAGTGACATTTTCATATTAAACATCCAAAAAAGATCTATTTTTGCATTTTTGCATTTTTTTTACCTAAAAGGGAAACAAAAAAAAAGACTTAAGAATTTATCGAATCTACCATGTTTTTATCAAATCCTCTAATCACCATGATCCAGCACGTGGAGGGATGAGAGGATTGGAGAAGGGTAACGCAACAAAGTCAAAACCCAAACACAAGGCCACAACCGAACTCAAATTCTCATTAATAAACTCTGAATAATATATCAAGAGAGCGTCTTATTTATAGACCTAAAAACCATAATTAAAAAGTAAACTAGAATACATAATTAAATGAAAATAAGATAACATCCTAATTAAAAGATATTCAAAATATTTAGAATCCTAAACTAAAAGGAAACAAAATAAAATACTAATTAAAAGATAGTTAAAACTAAAAACTATTTATTAAATAAAATAAAATTGTAAATTAGACTTATTGTTCTGCATCATACCAAATCAATAACAAATTGTGCGTGTTTATTATCACAATAAGCACACTAAGTTGTAATAAGGAATTTCTTTGGTAAGAGGGTTTGAAATTCGTTGAACTTAATAATTTTAATAATCACTAGAATTGTAAATCATGAATTGTAAGTGTTGGATAGTTTGATATACATTATTGGGTCCATTTCGTAACAGCTTAAACTTTTGGGATAATTGGTGACTTAACATGGTATCAGAACTCTAATTCCACAAGGTATTGGGTTAAAGTCTCGTGATGTATTTTCATATTATATTTGTTATTATGCACTATGTGTTGATACACCTATTCAGTTTGTTCGTCTCTCGACGTGCAAGACACAATCACACATGAGGGGTAGTTTAGATAGCTTAATATACATTGTTAGTCTATTTCCTAACAGCTTAAACTCTTGAGACAATTGGTAACTTAATAGTAAGATTCATCACGATTCTATCACAAAATAAATTCACTCATATATTCGTATCAATATAGGTATGAATCGTGAGTTTGTGGAGGAAATTATGCGATTTGTTTTGATGCATTTTTTTAGATTGGGTTTTTGAAGAGAAGGTTGTCAAGGTTTTGTAAGGGAAAGAGTGTCGAGAAGTAGGAAGTTAGCATGGCATTTGGTCCCTCTTTTCTTGATGTGGTTATGGTGGGAATGTACCACAAGATCGTTTGACGGGTCCGAATCTCTGTGATATAGATTGAAAAGTGACCTTTTGAGTAACATGTATAGTTGGCTTTATACGAGGGGCACTCAACACGATTGATTTTATAAAAAATTTTATCGGTATGGTGACTACTTTTGTAGAGGATTTTGCAGCTGTCCTTTTTATGGGAGCTTATTGTCTTCTCCATTTTGTATATGTATAGCATACTCTTTATATTCTTTTATAAAATCTTATTTACTTGCCATATATATATATATATATCACATTTTTCATTTTATGGAATTAAGATTGAACATGGTAGTAACTGTCTATTGACTAGTTCTAAAGTGCTAGTTCTTAATTTCTCTCATGCAACATAAGATGAAAATTTATGCAGAACAAGGGGTGTGTGTGGGTTAGGGGGGTGCCCTTGGTGATGTGAACAGCAACTATAGGACTGGTTGTATTATATTCGATGATAGAGTTGAATATTTGATAACCGAATAGACCAGGCTCAATTATAATGTTAAAAGCTTGTTGGTGTTAGGAGACCAAGAATAATAGAAAACCATACCCTAATGGGAAAGCGAGATATCTATTTATAATAAATTTAAAGAACACTATTACAATCATATACCCATACACACCGGATAATAATAACATAATAATAATAATAATAATAAGCTACTAACACCCCCCTCAAGCTGGAGCATATATATCTATTAAGCTCAGCTTGTTAGATAAATAGAAGACACGCGGACTCGGTAAAGATTTAGTGAAATTATCAGCCGCATGTTCCCCTGTAGGGATAGATCCAAATGTAACAACACATTTCTGATATTCCTCACAAATAAAGTAGCAGTCAACCTCAATGTGCTCCGTTCGCTTATGGAAGACTGGATTTGTGGCAATATAAATAGCGGAGGTATTATCAACCCAGTGTCTGACAAAACCTTTAAGTGAAAAATGTAATTCTGCCAAAATCTGCTGAAGCCACATAATCTCAGCAGTCACTAATGCCATATAGCCCGGTATTCGGCCTCAGCACTAGACCGGGATACCACAGTATACTTCTTGCTCTTCCAGGAAATCAAATTCCCACCAACAAATATAGAGTAACCAAATGTAAATCTCCTGTCAAATGTACATCCAGCCCAATCAGCATCAGAGTACCATTTATTTCCCATATGGTCATGATCAGAGAACTAGATTCACTTACCTGAATTTTTGTGTAAGTACCGAAGAATACGTAACACTGCTTGTCAATGGAAAACACGGGGATCAGACAAAAACTGACTCACTACACTCACCGGATAAGCAATATCTGAACGAATCATGGTAGTAAGATAATTAAACAATCCCACTGTAAGTCAAGATATTGTTTAGGATTCGAAAGAACCGCTCCTTCTTTCGGCCCTAGCTTGACATTAGACTCCATAGGTGAGTCTACGCCTTTAGCATTATATATCTTGCTCGCTCTAGAATATCAAGAACATACTTCCTCTGATAAATGAACACACATTTCGTATTCCTGGTTACTTCAATACCCAAGAAATATTGAAATTCACCAAGATCTTTCATCTGAAACTTAGTGCCCAGAAATGATTTAAGTGCAACAATCCCTCCACTGTCACTATCGGTAATAACAATATCATCCACATAGACAACAAGTAATATGCAACCTGCAAAGGTATGTCGAAAGAATACAGTATGATCCTTTGTTGACTGTCGAAGGCCAAATTCCTGGACAATTGAGCTGAAACAACCAAACCAGGCCCTGGGAGACTGCTTCAAACCATATAATGAACGTCGTAGCCGACAAACATGGTTGGACCCCCCTGAGCAACAATGCCAGGTGGTTGCTCCATATAAACTTCTTCCTCCAAATCACCATGTAAAAACGCATTTTTCACATCGAGCTGATACAAAGGCCACTGATGGGAAGCAGCCAAAGACAAGAAGAGACAAACGGAGGCCATCTTTGCAACAGGAGAGAAGGTATCAAAGTAATCAAGACCATAGCTCTGAGCATATCCCTTGGCCACCAAATAGGCTTTTAATCTCTCACGAGTGCCATCAGAATGAAGTTTGACAACATATACCCACTTACACCCAATAGCTGTCTTCCCAAGAGGAAAACGTACCATGTCCCACGTATGATTAGCCTCAAGAGCATTCATCTCTTCAATCATAGCCTGGCACCAACCTAGATGAGAAAAGGCATCTACAATAGAGCAACGCAAAGTAAGCTGATCAAGTGTAGTAATACCCTACTGGACAGTAGCAGGCAATCCACGATATGACGTAGTAATCCCACCTCTCCTCTACCTAGAAAAGATGATTTTGAGGATAATGAGATCACAGGTGCCTCTGGGACAATAGAAGAAGACTCCTCAGAAATATCAACCTGAGGCCGGGGACCTAAAGTCGGTGCCACTGGTAAATCGGGAGATAAAGGATACAGCAGAATCTGTTCTAAATCATCAGCACCAATGGAGAAAGGTGTAGTTATTGATGCAAAGAACGAAACAGACTCAACAAACACCACATCTCGGGATACTAAAAAACTTCGCAATTCCGAACTATAACACCGATATCCTTTCTGTGTCTTAGGATATCCCGTGAAAGGACACTTTAAGGCGCGAGCATCTAACTTTGTCACAGTCGGCCTCGTATAGCACACATAGCACACACACCCAAAAATCTTTAATGGTAATGAGAAAGAAATCTGCTGAGAAAATAAAACTGACAAGGGTGTAGCACCATAGAGGACAAAGGACGGTAATCGATTAATAAGATAGCATGCTGTCAATACAGCTTCACCCCAGAACACTTTGAGAACCTTCATCTGGAACATTAAGGCACGAGCAATTTTCAATAGAAGCCTATTCTTTCACTCAGCCACTCCATTCTGTTGTGGGGTGTCTGGGCATAATGTCTGGTGAATAATCCCATGGGTATGCAAGTATGTACCTAACACGCCACCAACGTATTCACCCCCATTATCACTACAAAGAATCTGAATAGTCTGTCCAAATTGAGTTTGAACCTCTTTACAAAAAATAGTAAACACAATCGGTAATTCAGAACGCTTCTTTATAAGATAAAGATAAGTAATTCTAGAATAGTCATCAACAAACGTGATAAAATACCGAAAGCCAAATAAAGATGTAACAGGACATGGACCCCAGACATATGAATGAACTAAAGAAAAAGGACTCTTGGTCCTATTATTATTCCGTGACACACATGACACACGCAAGTGCTTAGCAAAACGACATGACTCACAGTTTAACTGTGTAACTTGACTGAAACTAGGACATAATTTCTTCAGACTCAATAAGGAAGGATGGCCCAACTGACAATGTATATCCAAAAGCTGAGATGAATGTCCGGAGCATGCAACATATGAGGGCTCATCCATCACATACAGGCCATCCACCACCCGTCCTCTACTGATAGTACTTCTCGAAACTAGATCCTGAAAAACACAATGATCAGGAAAGAATGTGTTAGTCGAAGGAGTGGTTGGAGGCACTGTGTTAGTCGTAGGCACTGTTCGTCGTCACTGTGTTAGTCGTTGGCATTGTTCGTTATTGGCTGGGTTGTCGGATGGCTGGGTGTTAGGCGAAGGAGTGGTCGGCGGCACTGTGTTAGTCGCAGGCATTGTTCAAGGGTTGGTCGGCGGCTGGGATGGCTAGGGTTAGGGTTAGGGTTTCATGAAAGCTAGAGTTTCATGGTAGCTCTGATACTATGTTATTAGAAAGAGAATAATGGGAAGTCATACCCTGATCGGTAGGCGAGCAATCTTATTTATAATAAACTTAGAGAATACTATTACAATCACACCCACACACACCGGATAATAATAATAATAATAATAATAAGCTACTAAACTACTAGCATGCCTTAGTTATGGATGAATTGACTAGACATATTCAGGTAATATTTTATGGTGTATATTGTTCGCTGACGATATTGTCTTAGTGGATGAGATTAAAGAGTGAAATTAATGCTAAGTTGGAAATGTGGAGGAAAACTTTGGAGTTAAAAGGGTTTCGAGTAAGTAAGAACAACATTGAATATATGGAATATAATTTTAGCAATAATAAGATTATGAATTGTGAAAAAATAAATATTCAAAACCAAGAGATATCTAAGAGTGAATATTTTTGTTATTTTAGGTTCGATTATTAACAAAGATGGAGAGGTTGCAAATGATATAATCCATAGAATCAAAGTTGGTAGACATAAGTGGAGGGGTGCTTCCAGCATTCTATATGATCGACGGACACCTACAAAATTAAAGGAATTTTTTTTATAAAACATCTATTAAACTAGAAATTTTATATGGGACAAAATATTGGGCTGCAAAGAAAGATCACATAAATAAGATGAGTGTTGCTAAAATGAGAATGTTAAAGTGAATGTGTGATAAGAAAAGACTAGAAAAGCTAAAATTAGGAATGAAAGATTCGTGAAATGGTAGGAGTAGCACCAATTAAAGACAAGTTGAGAGA
>JAUMHN010444376.1:0-32527 GCA_032360265.1 Heliamphora ciliata
TATTATACAGAATATCGGACATCCATGCATAACAAATAAATGATATACATATATTGCTCATAAAGATTCTCATAAAAATGGAAAACTAATTTTATTAAAAATAAAATTAAATACTAAAAACATAGTTTTCAGTAAAGCAACCCTAACATTAGGGTTATGGGATTTTCTTTTTATGGATGCTTTTGTTTGTATAGTTAACACCTCTTTTAGGATAGTTTTGTTTCCCATGTCGTTACTGAGCATAAGTTATTTCGAGTTTAAACCCCGGCTGATGAATTCTCAAGTTTATGTTAGTCCTTTCATCTCAGAGACCCAGGACTATAGCTCTATGCAGAGAAGAACCTATAGCACTTGGGCCCGATCTTCGAGAGAAAGACTCAAATGTGTAGAGTAGTTGAGATCGTCGATGGCAAATCCAAAATTTACCATGGCTGACTTAATGAGGGCAATTTTAGAATTGTAGCGAATAGTTGAGGGAGGTAATACTGTTATGACTAACCAAGCCAGGATCCAAACTCAATGCCAAGCATAGATTCAAGCCTTGTAGACCCAGATTGTAGACCCCAATCTAGTTCTCCTGAATGAACAGGAGGATGGAGTAGGAGACAACATTTGGTATGATAACTTGGGACCCGAGGGAGCCCAACAAGCAGTTGCACCACTTGTACAACCAGGAATCCTAAAAATCCTAGCCACCAAGGAGTTAATTTTGCCTGATAAGGTTGATAAATTGGAGATGATTTTGAGGAAGGTCTGTGGGGTCGAAGATTATATGTTAGATGTGGAGGGCTCTGTTTGTTTCTCGATGCTAAACTCCCCGAAAAGTTTAAGATTCCCAATATCGGGAAATTGGATGGAACTAGAGACCCAAGAATTTATTTGAGGACGTACATTGGATCCTTGTCGCCGATGGGGACCAGTGATCAGTTGAAGGCCCAGCTTTTCCAACGGTCTTTGTTGAGAGCCGCCTAAAAGTGGTTTTTATCACTAGATGTTGCAAAAATGAGAACCTGGGAAGATATTGCTACTACATTTGTCAACCAGTATAATTATAATATGCAATTTGATGTCACTACTTGGGAACTCGAGACTACTAGGCAAGAGGCCAACGAGTCTTTTGTTGAGTTTTTGACCCATTAGATGGCCAAGGCAGCTAAGATGATGAACAAGCCCACGAAGAATGAGCAAGTAAGGATGGTGGTGAAGAATCTGCAATCACAATTCCAAAAGTATCTGATCACGCAGCCTTTGATGACATTCGAGCAGGTCTTTGATGCTGGAATACAGATAGAGGATGCCTTATAGTCTAGAGATATCGAGAAAAGAGAGTCAAACCAGAGAATGACGAGGAAGCCCTATGCCAATAACCCTAATAATGCCACCAATTCTTTAAACCAAAGTTATGAGGTGAACTTGCTGAACCCAAATCTAAGCTAGTCTAATCCATCCGCTAAGCCTGCTACCCAAAACCAACCCCGCAGCCAGAAAAGAACCTTCACCTAGCTTATCGTTCTATTGACTTCCATTCTAAGCTGTCTAATTGAGAGGGGTCTTTTGAAACCCTTGGAACTGCCCCCACTACCGAATCCTTTGCCACCCCGACATAACCTGACCTAGTACTATTTCTTCCACCAAGGGTATGATCATCTAACAAACAATTGCATGAGGTTTTGGCATGAAATCTAAGATCTGATAGATAACAAGGTAATTCCCCCACCTACTACTGCTCAAAAGCCAAATGTGACCACCAATCCCTTGCTGAATCACGCAGCTCAGTAAAATGTTAATGTTGTTGATGGAGGGGCAGAAGGCTTTGATCCCACGATGTTCATTGTCCCTGTGATATAACTAAAGCCTATTGTAAATTTTTTGTCTGGCTGAGATGTGTTTTTGATCAACGACATTATCGAGGAACTGGTAGATGATGACTTTGATGGCTTCCTAGTCTTTGTCACTCATGAGGAAGAAGGTTTTCCTCCCTTCAATAGCGATAATGAAGAAGATGAAGAGATTAGAGGTCTGTGGGAAGACTTGACATGCCTCGAAGCATTGGATGACCTAAAGGAAGCCAAGATAGATATCAAGTGGCATATTCCAACTATTTCAAGCAACATGGTATGGAGAGGCAACATGGTATGGAGAGGCTGAGCTAAGCTCGAGGGTTGAGGAGACAGAGAAAGAAGTATCAGAAATAGGAGAGTCATCGAAGGAAAAGAAAGTTGACAACAGTGGGAATAGATAAGAAAAGAAGACACCAGTCAGTAAAGAAACTGAGAAGAAGGAAAAATGGGAAGAGAAAGAGAAGAGTCTGCCTTAGGTGAATCTTTTAGGAACTATGGGTCCTATATTCGATCCTTCAGTGTATATCGTTCATCTTCAGTAGCCAAAGCTGAGAACTTCTTTGCCCGAGGGACCAGCTTTATGCTATCTCGAGGTAGAAGAAATCTTGCACGTAGAAGAGAATGATCTGTGGGAACTGGAAGAATTGGAAGAAGAATTCATGGCCATAGATTATGATGAAGAAGAGGATGTGATAGAATGCCATCCGACCATGGAAGAATCGTATGACAATAGGGGTTCTTGGGAACCTTGGATTCCTCCCTCACCGTATGATTACGAGGATCCTTTTGA
Organism: Heliamphora ciliata; assembly: GCA_032360265.1. Lineage (NCBI taxonomy): Eukaryota > Viridiplantae > Streptophyta > Magnoliopsida > Ericales > Sarraceniaceae > Heliamphora > Heliamphora ciliata. Next base: position 2,632 of record JAUMHN010444376.1, read on the forward strand.
TGGAGTATCACTACCTCAGCTCTTCGAGATAAAGACCGGTATTGATGAAGAAACCCATTGGTTTGCACAAAACGTGATGGGAATCGAAGAAGATCTCTAGGGAGTTAGAGAAACTAGAGAAGAAGACAGTCAAGAAAAGATGAAGGTAGAAGATTTTTGGACCTTCAAGGGAGAAGGATACCTAGTGACCGAAGTTCAAGAAGTGACTAATCAATTTGAAGACCTATGGGAGCTTGAAGAATAAGTAGAGCATCTAACAAGAAGTGGGAGGCATTTTAAGCCTGCTCAGTTAGAGAAGGGACAACCGAGCTGGGGAGTAGAAGAATCAAAGAAATAAAGAGAAAAATAGAATAACGAGGAAGAAGACGTGGTTTTGAAACAACTCAAGAAAACACAAGCAAATGTAAGCCTTTGAGGATTACTAGTGGCTTCTCATATGCACCGGCAGGTAGTATTGAAAGCTCTGAACAGTGTGGATTATACTACGTTTATCATGGCTGCTGTTGAGATGCAAAAGAGTCAGTCCTTTGAGTCTTTTGATTTGCATGATGTAAAAAGTGAGTTGAAATCTGAGTCTGATGAGTCTGTTTTAATCGAGTTTGTAAACGGCGCCTATAATGGAAAGTCTATCAGGAATACACTTGTTGGCATCTTGAGCCCCTTTTGTTTTGAGTCTCAAGTTGTATAGCCACTGTTGAAATTAATGAAATGAATTCATATTTTTCTTACTTCGCTGTGCCTCAAATATTTTATATGGATTCTAAAAATTTTAACGAATTCGAGGAGCATATCCCCAAAGAATTAAAACTTTTAATTGAAAAGAAAGAAAAAATACGAGCCAAACCTATAATAGAAGAAACTGTTTTAATAAATCTTAATAATAAAAAAGATCGATAGTTAGTTCAAGTTGGTTATACACTCCATTCGAAAGAACGTGAGCAATTAACCTTTTTATTAAAAGAATTTAAAGATGTTTTTGCGTGATCCTACAAAGATATGCTTGGAATAGATCCCGATATCGTACAACACAAAATCCCTCTCTATCCCAATGCCAAACATGTCAAGCAGAAGCTCAGAAGAATCAAGCTGGACTGGGCTCTCAAGATTAAGGAGGAGGTCACCAAGCATATAGATGCCGAATTTCTTATGGTCACGGATTACCCGAAGTGGGTTGCTAACATCATCATAATACCAAAGAAAGATGAAAAAATCCAAGTGTGTTTTGACTTCAGAGATCTTAACAGGGTTAGTCCTAAGGATGACTTTCCTCTCCCCCACATAGATGTGTTGGTAGATAACACCACCGAGAATGCACTCTTGTCTAAGGATATAACTAGATTTTGATGGTGCTGGAGGATCAAGAGAAGACTACCTTCACGACACCTTGGGGAACCTATTGTTATAGGGTCATACTATTCGAACTAAAGAACGCGGGAGCAAACTACCAAAGGGCTGCAACCATGTTGTTGCACGGCATGATACACAAGGAGGTAGAGGTATGCATGGACGATATGATCATGATGTCTAAGACCAAAGAAGGGCACGTAGCTACGCTGAGGTAATTCTTCAAGTGTGGTTGGGGTGGTCGCGGGTGACAGTGGTAGTGAAGGCAGTGACGAGGGCGAGCCACAAGAGGGCAGAGCCGTGCTTGAAACGCCAAAGCTCTTTGATCCCGTGACCTACTATTTGGTGAACCATCGGTTGCAGAGGCCGGCCACGAAGAGGTTTAATATTTCCGACATAGTGGCAGAGCGCGAGATTCTCCTACGGCGCCACGAGGATCACCTCTCGACTGGAAACCTTGAGGTAAACTGATATATGAATTCTTTACTTGTTTTGTCGATATGAAAATCATATGAGTTTTGAACTTGGTTTACTTTTGAAAGCTCAAACTTTGTTTGATATGATATTGAATTGAATTAAACTTGATTTGGATATTGAATCATATCGAACGTTTGAATTGAATTAAATTGGATCAAAGTTTGGTATTGGAATTGAATTGGAGTTGACATTTAGTTTGAAATGTGGACTTAGTTAAGTTAGACCTTAACTCGGATTAGATGGATCTTAATTTTTGACGAAAATGGACCTTAAACTCGGAGAATGTAGACCTTTTCTCTTGGATGGGACATGTCTCGGACTTTGGATGAAAATAAGTTTTGAATCTTGAATTAAAATGAAACTTTTGAATTTGGATGAAATCGGACTTTAGATTTAAAACGAACCTCTGAACAAAGTTGGAATTTCAGACAAAACAAGCTTAGATTCGTAGAAAGAGGATTTTCAAATCGAATTGAGGGTGGATTCGGACCTCGAGTTTAGGTTGGGTTGGATTTGCAAGGGAAGTTGGTATGGAGTTGGACCACGTTTGGGAAGCGGGATTGTTTGTGTTGAATTTGAAAATGAACCTGGGCAAGCGTTGGTTGAATCGAATTTTAAAAATTTGAAAACGTTTTGAAATAAAAATCATGTTGAAATGTGGGTCTAGAATGTGTTTGAATCGGACTTAGGGACTAGGTTGATTCGAGAAATTGGAATCGAGGGTTGGGAAGTGGATTTTGAAGTTGAATCAAACTTTGAAGTTTAAATTCTGAATGTAGGATGAATTTTGTTGAATTTGGAGCGAATTGGTTTGGTCTCGTGTTGGGTGTGGGTTGTGATTTGGATTGAATTTTTGATTTGAGATTGAGTGGAATAGGTCATTGGGTTTGAGTTTTGAAAATAAAATTTTGAGTTTAACATTTATTAAACAAATGTTAGAAATCGTGTTTTCTGAAGATTCAGATTGAGACTCGGATTTCAGGTTGCCTGTGGTTGTGGGGTTTATTTAGTGGATCTATCATTTTGATTATCATTTGTTTATTTCGGTTATCATGTTGCACGTTTCATTCTCGTTCCTATTATTGTTTCTGTTTACTGATTTGTTTATTTTGTTTTCGTTTGTTTTGTTTTCGTTTATTGATTTGTTTGTCTTATTTTTGTTTCAGGCGAGGTCACATATCCAGGGCTTCAGCGGCTCCTCTGATGTACTAGAGTAGTACACAGCTCTGCCTCCTCGTTGTCGGGAGATAGTTGATAGGGCGGGCTTCGATGGCTTTATTACTACGCTGGAGGGGACCAGCAACGACAAGTTACTCTCAGAGCTTTGACCGAGAGGTGGTGGGATCCCACCAACACATTGCATCTGTCAGCATTTGAGGTGACTCTGACCCCCCTCGACTTTTCTCTTATCACCGGGATTCGAGTGGGCGGCGACCCAATCCCATATGATCTCGATATTTTTCGGAGCCCTACGGCTCTCACCTACTTCCTTGATCACATGCCCTCGTCCATCAACAAGGGGATTATCCAGTATACGTGGCTAAAGAAGACTTTTAGCCACTTTATTTGTATAGAGGTCCACCACTTTGAATAGGTGGCCCGCGCATTCCTGCTCTATATGTTCGGGATAGCCTTATTCCCAAACTTGGAGAACATGGTGCATCTCCACTATCTCGCTGCGATGTTGGTGGTGGGCCGGATTGATATCTATGATTGGGGGAGCCGCCTTGGCTACCTTCTATGGGTACATGAGTGCTGCCACGAGGACTTCTAATCTGAGTGTAGGCGGGTACTGGCGTATCTGGGAGGTATGCCTGCTTTCTTTTCTTCACTTTTCATTTCCTATTTCCATTCCTGCATATCTGCTTCAACTGTACTGACACTTTCCCTGATTCTCTGCAGCTCTGGGCCTACGACTTCCTGGGCATGCGCAAGCCAGTGAACTCTTGTGATGACCCACTTGTGATTCCCCGGGTACTTCGATAGGCAAGACGTTATCGGGGTACGAAGCCTGGCGGGAAGGATATTGATGATGATCGCCACTTTCTAGACACCCTCACTCCCAATCGGGTACGTCATTCATGCTTTTGTTCATTCTCACTTCTCATTTCCTGTACATACACTGCTTGCTGACATGTTTCCTTGATCTTTAGGTCTGTTGGGATATCTGGGTCGGCATGGAGGAGTGGGCCAGTGTCGACCTGATACGGAGCCGAGAGGCTACCTAGACCCGTGTCTTGCTTGAGGGGCTATTCTGCAGAGAATGGTACCTCGGTGAGCGGGTGGTTTGACAGTCTTTAAGGTATGACCATTTTCGTATCCCGAGGACGCCTCTAGTTAGGATGCGTCAGACTGACACCCTTTGTATGGCTGAGATCACCCGTACCCTGAGGGTATCGATGCTGCTACACTGATCGAGGGTGAGGATCGTGACTATACGGTCTTCACCCAAGAAAGGCTCATGCCTGCTATGGGTGCCCGTGTTGCTGTGCGGGGTCCTCCTCCCGCTGCCCCAGGTCTTATTCACCATGAGTTGCCCTGAACGGTGGGCACTTTCTTGAACGAGAATCTCCATCTGATTTAGATCCCCAAGATGACGGCCTAGGAGATTCTTCTTCCTCCCGACATGGAGCAAATACATCATCCTTCCTTTCCTTCTTTCCATACTGCTCTTTGTGCTTTCTGTATTGCTTTCTCATATCTGACTGTGTTGATTCTCATATCTGACTGTGCTGATTATCTGATTGTACTAATGTGGTCCCTCTCCTTGACAAATACCTTGAGAATGGTGCGACCAGTGCCTTCGTCTTATCTCCAGCTTGAGGGTACTAGTCCGTCATTGGGATTCTGCCTTCCGAGCTCAGGACACAGAGCCTCCTGCTCCCCGGGGTGGCCCCGCTGCGGTATGTTCCTCATTTTGCTCTGTTATGTCTTTCTGTTCTTTTCGTTGTGCATTTGTTCACATATACTGTTATCTGATATGATCCTCTCTTTTCTTTCAGCGTAGTCGGCGTAGGGGCCCGAGGAGCTGTGGAGGTTATGTACAACCATCTGCACCAGTTATTCTTGCTGTACCTTCAGTTGGGACCTTTGCATCTAATTCCATTGCTGCTGCTTCTTCATCTCGTGCCAGGCTTCTAGTACTGCGCAGACTGCCACCGGCTCAGAGGAGGTGGCAGAGGAGACTTGGTTATCATCTAGGGAGTCATCCCAGGGAGACTACATGGATCGGAGGAACAGGACCCGGTAGGAGTAATCGACCTGTGCCGCCCTACTGCTGATGATCTTCTTTTCTTTCTTCTTACTATACATAGAGGCTTACGTGCCTATTATTGTTTGGGCCTGCGTGCCTATTTGACACATTTCAATGTTTTGTTTTGTCATTCCACATTGATACACTGCTTTGGGTACACTCACCGATACACACTGGCACACTGCTCTTGATACTCACTGATACACTGCTCTGACATGCATTGATATACTATTTCTAACACACTGCACAGATATACTTGTTTTGCGATGGATGAGGCCTTCATGCCTTTGTTTCACCTTTGGCCTGCATGCCTCGATATACATTACACTCATTTACTTTTGTTACTTATGATGGATAGGGCCTTCGTGCCCTTTGGTTTACATTTTGGTTATCATAGATGCTTGTGACCCTTTCATTTATGTTATGAAAATCAAATCTATTGGTTAGACCTTCGTTATGCATGATGTACGCTTTTTGAGTTGAGAGCTTTCTATAAAACTGTTTTTCTTGTTGTGAGTTGCTGACAGGTTCATAACAACAGTTTAGGGCATGTTGACAAAATGGGGGCATGCTGTCAAAATTTCTACATAAAAAAGTTGCAGCTGCGAGAAATGAATTTGCGGCCATAGGTTTTGAATGCGGCCGCCTGAACTTTTGTAGAGGAAAGTTCATGGCCTGTACTTTGGGATATCACGGTCGTGTATTTGAGGGAGAAAAGCTGGCGGCCGTGGATTGTGAAGATGACGGTCGTGGGAAAAAGATGGCGGCTGTGACAGAACTTTTTAGCGCGAAACTTTGAGAAGATTTTGTGGTTCCCTCCATTTCTGGCTCTATAAAGGGCCAACTAGTCCAAACCCCACTGTCCTGGATATTCTATATTCTCCTTGTCTTCTCCATGGCCCACTCCTTCAATAACTCTCTTTTGGCTTGGATGGGCGACTTCTCCTCGGTTGAGTGTAAAAACTTTATCAACTTTGGACTAGATGCACTATTCTCCTTTCGTAACATGAGGATTGACTGTCACCTTATGCAAGGGGCAACCCAGTTGTGTGACCCTGATGTTTACGTGTTCCATTTCGGGCATAAGGAACTGTGCCCAATGGTAGAGGACTTTTTCACCATTCTCGAGATTTTGGCCAGGAAGGCGGTCATAGTTCCTACCTCTTTCTCGAGCCCTAGGAATCGGTTGATGCAGCTTTGCGGCTATTCCAGATGTGAAGCGTCGCTCATTACTCATGATGGATTCCTTGATGTGGCATGGATCATAGACCACTTCGAGCCTCGGGGATCTTTTGGCAACTTCTCTTTCCAGCTTCAGCGTCGCTATGCCCTTTTTATCTGTTTTCTCGCTCGTTTCTTCTTGAGCCCTTCTGATGAGTGAGTCAGCTCCTCTTTGGTGGATGTGGCTTATCAGATCCACAAGGGATGGGATCCTGTTTCGCTGGTCCTTGCTGAGATGCTTCTCGATCTTGATGCAGTTCATACCGAGGGTGCCCCTTACTTTGCTGACAGTGCTCTCCTGCTGCAGGTGGTTCGCTCAGCTCTCCTTTTTCTATTTTTCTCTCGATTTTTTTGGTCAGCTCTCCTTTTTCTTTTTTTCTCTCTATTTTCTCGCTTAGCTCTCCTTTTTCTATTTTTCTCTCTATTTTCCCTCTCAGCTCTTCTTTTTCTTTGTTTATCTAAGGTTTGGCTGATGGAGAAGGTGAACTTGCTGGAGAAACCTATATCTAACAGCTACAGTGTGAAGTCCTTCATCCACCGTCAGGTTTATCATCTTTGCTAGACTAAAGCCATTTGGAAGGACTACCTGAGTTCTCTAACCGGGGAGGACATCTTCTGACTATGCCCTTGGCTAAAGATATCTTTCATGATTACTGCGACTATGGGTCACTCGAGGGTTTTGTTGGTTGGCTTGAAGTTGGCCACTTTTTATCATCCATACCACATTCTCCGTCAGTTTAGGTATACTCAGGTCAAACCCAATACTGCCATGAGTCATCTGTACAGTTCCGCGCATCAAGCCCCTTTCTTAGGTCAGTACCAGCGGTCCTGGTCTTCGCGACTGAGGATTCCGTTCGGTGGAGAGTTTGATAGTAGACTTTTTGAGGATTACAGGCTTGGCTTAGGACATCAATAGAGTGTAGTGCAGGGCCGGGAGGAGATGCAAAGAGGAGAAGGACTTGACACTTCTTTGTTGTATTTCAATATTCTGTTCACTTCTTTTTAGCTTTTTAGGATGGGGACTTGCGAGCCTCTCTTATTGTGAAATTAAAACTGAGTTAGTAAATAGTGATCTTCAAAACAGCTCTTTCAAATTTTCGCTATTGCAATATAACCAATTTATTAAAAGAACTAAAAATAATCTTTTGCGTTGATCTATTACTTGAAACATGGTTACAAAGGGGAGAATTTGAACAAAGGTTTGGGAAAAACTTCTGACAAAAGTTGCTTTCGTATCCCGAGGAAGGGAATCAGGCCATAATGTAGTTCGAGGTTCGTGTTACACTCGGGTTTTGATAGTTTTCTTTTGCGGGCTTTCCCTCAGGGGTAGAACTTTTTGAGCTGGTCTGAGTTGATTGGTGTAGAGAAAACATTCCCGTCCAAGTCCATGAGGAAAGTAGCGCCTCTCGACATTAGGGTTTTGATGAGATAAGGGTCGTCCCAATTAGGTCTAAACTTGCCCCTTGGATCGAAGACCAGAGCTCTAATCTCTTTGAGGATAAAGTCACCTTCCTTAATGTTCTGGGACTTAACCTTCTTGTTAAATGCCTGAGCTATTCTCCTCTGATATCCTTGAACGTGAAACAACACTCTAAGACTTCTTTCATCAGAAACGAGCAGTTCTTTAAATCTATCTCTCTGCCACTCTAACTTGGGGAAATTTCTTTTGGCCATTATCCTCAAAGACAGAATCTCCAATTCTATGGGTATAATGGCTTCTATTCTGTCACGACCCAAACCTGGGTCCATGAACTAGCCCCTAAACTCAGCATACATAAACCATAACCATAGATTATGCCCCAAAATATAAGAAAATATTGTACATGACATTCAAGGGTTTAATAAAATGAACCAAGTTCCAATATTTACATTCCCAGGTTTACCACAAAGGTTTGAGATAACATATATTCAACATTAACTAACCCTTTTATTACATCACTTCCATTAATTTTATGTACAACAAAAACAAAGAATGACTCCCACACTTTGCCCTTTCCAAGAGCAACCACAGCTTTGGTGTCACCCCGTTCTTCAGAACCTGAAATTGTTTGACATATATACATGAGTCGAAACTCGTAGGAAAAAGATTAACTCATATATATAATGCATGATTTGTGAGGTGTGATGGGTGTAACCGAAATAAATACACACATAATTCAAATCATTTCCTTTTTAACACACACACCCACGCACACACAAAAAATTTCTTCCATTTGTCTCTTTGTTTTCCATCCAAAAATCATTCATTTTAATTTCCCAATTTTTACAAAATCGTATCACCTCTAATGAACTGGTGTCGGGTGCAGCTTATAGAGACCCCTATCTATTATCCCAATAGGCTACGCGAAGCCATTGAGTAATAGATAGCTCTATAACTCACCACGACACAACACCACATTTCGAGAGCTAACCCGTGGGCATGTGGTCCCCATCTTGCGCAAGTTTTCGGTCTTTCACCACGGAGCCGTTAGCCAAACTTAATTCACATCAATCCATACGGTTCATTAAAATCAAGTGCTCAATTTTCACATTTAATCTTTGAATGTAAATCTTCGCGGGCTTTCACTGCAGGACCGCAGCCCCTCATTATGCATATTCCACATTCAACCATAGGTTTTCAATTCAAGTTAATAATTTCATTATATAGTTTCTCATAGTTTACATCGTCACTACAATGTCACCAAGTTCTAATAACGCAAGATTGATAGCAAAAGATCACATTATTTTAAAAGAAAACACCCACCATATATATATATACCTATCAATTTGAAATCCATTTTTATTGTAATGGAAAGCCCAACCAATAGGACCAATGCGTGCCTCTCAACTCAATCCAGATATATACATATAGGTGTGCCATTAGCTCAAGGGATTAGAAATTTAGTAAAAAGGGCCAATAATAAGAAAAATTAGTTTTTCTCAAACATTTGCGTAAAAAGGGGTGAAAAATGGTTATAAAATTTTGACATACCCTCACTATTTTAATCATAACTTTTTCTATAAAAAGAATTTTCTTGTGAGAGTAGTCTTGTTGGAAAGAGGACCTTCGGGGCTTCAATTTGAATATATAATTGATCCCATTCGGAGTCCGGATGAGAGAGATACATTAATTTCAAAATCAAAATTTTGACCAGTAAAACAGACCGCGCGATAGACCGATTGATCGGTCTATCCAGCGGTCAAGCCTGCAGAAAATACCGAGAGCAACCTTTGACCGCTTGATAGACCGATTGATCGGTCTATCGAGCGGTCCTGCATCGAAAAATCAATTTTCACCAAGTTTGGAAACCAAAATCAATCCAAGCCCAAGTTGATGCAAAAACATGAAATCTTAAGTTAATTATGCTTCCATTTTATACAATAAACTCTCAATTTCATTGCTAACTATTTTCCAAAAACTCCAATTTCCTTAAAAATCCAACTCAACCCATACACACTTATCAAGTTTCTCATTTATACATGAAATCAACAAGATTTGTACTCATATAAACAAAATATCAACCCAATTCAACACAAAATATATAAGATAATCTAAATCCTACCTCTTAAAGTTTTAACTCTTCAAAATCCACCAAATTTGCAAACCCTAGGTTTAGCTTTCCTTGGATTCTCTCTCCTTGATAGCTCCAAGGTGTTGCTCTCTTTATCTAGCTTTTGATTCCTCCTTTCAAACCTCCAATTGTAGCTAGCTTCATCCAATTTCGGAGATATGAAATGGTTTTGATCAAATCTTCAAGGGAGGAAAAAGTAAAGAAGAGAAGAAGAGGGGATGAGGGTGCCGACGGGATGGGGTGGGTTCTCCCACCCCTTGGGCTCCTTTTATTTTATCTCTCTCTTTCTCTAAGTTTCTAGAAAGTTGATTAAGGCCTTGTTTGATTAATTTTCCAATTTTATCTTTTAAACTTGCTAATTAAACCCCCAATTTTGTAATTAGATTAATTTAAATATTTCCACTAAAGGTTGAAAATTACTACAAGAACCACTCGCTAACATCCCAGTGTTCCAACACACACTAATCGTACTCAACATGCTAAAATTATCATCCAAAATCGTTTTCGACAAAATCACTTATAATAAAATAATTAACCATAATAAAAACGTACCAAGTCGTTACACATTCCATAGACTAATGCATACAGTGTTGCTCCAGTAGAAGTCCTGATCGATGTTCGATATCCCTAACGTGCAAATGATAACTTTTTCGGCCAATCCTTACTTCCCTCTATCGTCTTTTGTTGAATTTTCTTCACGTTCTTGTTGGCAGCTTCCACGACTCCATTAGTTTGCGGTTTGTACGAAAAAGAATTATGAATGATAATTCGATACTCCTCCAAAAGATCTAAACCTTCTCGTTGGAAATGAGAACCATTGTTAGAAATAATCTCGTGCTGGATCCCATATCGACAGATAAGATTTTCCTTGATGAATCTGGATACTTGAGAAGGCTTTAGAATATAGTAGGAGGCGGCCTCTACCTACTTTGTGAAATAGTCAATTGCCACGAGGATGAACTCATGTCCATTCGATCTCTTAGGTGTGATCTTTCCTATCATGCTGATTTCCTAAACTGAGAACGACCAAGGTGACATCATGTTATAGAGCTGAGATAGTGGCACATACATAAAGTTTGAGTGAACTTGGCATTTTTGGCATCTCCGAACAAACTTGTGACAGTCTGCCTCCATCGTCATCCAGAAATATCCTTAGCGCGGGATCTTTTTAGCCAGCCTCATTCAATTCATGTGAGGCCCGTAAACTCTTTTGTGAACCTTTTTCATCAACTCTGTTGCTCTTTTGTGTCAACACAACGCTTATTAACCCCCAGATATCCTCTCTTGTATAGTCTTCTTCCATAGATCCCAAATTGTGCAGTAAGCCTTCGGATTACCCTTTGGTCCTTCTTACTAGCTCGACTAGGATACTTTCCCTTCTCAATGAAATTCCTAATGTCGTGATAACAGGGTAGTCCATCATCAGCCTCTTGGATAGCATAATTATCATTAATTGCGGGTGTATCTCTTTGTTGAATTTTCAAGGGTCTCATCCTTATCCCAGGTGGTATTTCTATCATTGATGCCAAAGTAGCCAAAGCATCAGTGAACTTATTCTACAATCTCAGAACATGGGTGAACACCATAGTTTTGAAGCAAAGGATCATCACTTTGAGCCCCTAGTGATTCTGGATTAGCCTATTTTCTTTAACCTTCCATTCTCCTTTTGCTTGGGAGACGACCAAAGCTGAACCCCCTATGACTTCTAACTTTCTTGCCCCTAGTTCTAAAAATTCTTCCAATTCGGCTAAGCAAGTTTCGTACTCGGCCTGATTGTTAGTAACCTCGAAACTCAATTTAAAAGCCAAAGGGATATGGGAATCATCAGGAGTGATGAGGAATATCCCTATCCTGTACCCGTATTGGTTTGAGGCTCCGTCGAAAGAGAGGGTCCATAGATCCTTCTCAATTTTCAACACTTTTTCATCATGAAATTTAAACTCCGGCTCTTCTTGTCCTTCAATAGGATGGTTGGCCAAAAATTCTGCAATGGCTCTTCCTGTGACAAATTTCCTTGTGATGTACTGCAAGTGAAATTCAGTTAACATGAGCAACCAATGGGCCAACTTTCATATTAATGCTGTCTTCTCGAAGAGGTATTTGAGTGGGTCCATCCTTGAGATTAGAATAACTCGGTACGCTAGCATGTAGTCGCTGATAGGTACAATATCAGAGGGTTGTCGGGTTCTGGTGGTGACAAGATTGAAGGGTTTTGCAGGTACTATTATATGGCATCAAAGACATCTTGATATTGCTGATCCCACTGAAACTTGGTTCCTTTCTTGAAGAGTCAAAATAGAGGATCGCAAGTAGTAGTCAACTTAGCGATGAACCAGCTGATGAATTGAATCTTCCCTAAGAAACTCCTTACATCCTTCTAGATCGTTAGAGAAGGCATTTCGAGGACAGCTTTGATCTTTGATGGGTTTTCTTCTATCCCCCGCTGTGTGATCACAAACCCAAACATCTTTCATGTTGTAACTCCAAAAGCACACTTTTGCGAATTTAGATGCATCTTGTGTTAGGGCAAACTGTCAAGATCCTAAAATTATGCTTATGATTTTAGTCCAAAAATATCTGGACGGGCAAACGCCGAAATAAGCTCTTGATTAAAACTTTTGATATCAAACAATCAAAATAAAACCTGGCAATACTCCTAAAGTTAGTTTTAAGATTATACCTTTTGAAATCTGGTTGGATGATTTCAATTGCTGCAACAATTCTCAGTCAACGATCTGTCGCGGTTTTTGACTTCTAATCAAATCTCCGACACAAGCCTTTTATTGTATTTCTGAATGCTAAACACGAACGTAATGTGAGTTATGATTTATCGAGTTCTTCAAAACTTTCTTGATTAGACTTAGAATTCTCAAAGAACGTGAAAACCCTAGAAACCTAATCACTGACTAAATAATATGAATTATAGTGTCAAGTTTATAAAAGCATATAAATAGACTATAACGGGGACCTATGGAGTAAATATGACTTAGACTCCCAATATAAATATGAAAATTCACATCAACCCAGAAGCAATTTCATAAAAACATTAATTACAATTCATTCTACTAAATAATTATAATTATACTCCTAGCCATGTTCTTAAAATGGAATATTCGAGCCCTTTTTATTAAATACTTGTTTATTCTCCCCACGATAAGATTCTCGATACCCGTAGATTAAATTAAATTACTGATAATTATATTTAATTGATTTTTTAAAATAAATTCTTCTAGACCTTCCACTTAACTTATTTGATTGCCAGATAATTAAATCCACCTATAAGATTTCGCTCGGTCAAAACTTATAAACTTTCTTAAGGGGGTATCGTCAATCCCGATCATTCGGGACCTGAATTCCGTCAATTATTAGTATTCACCATATAATCAATATCGTTATCTAACTCACCGAGATTATAGACCCGTAAAAGAATGCACCCTTTAATGAATTAAAATAACGACTATTAAATATATGCAGATAATAAATTATTTCGAGATTAAGAGTATAAGCACTCATAATAACTATGGGTATAAATTAATTTATACAGTCAGTATAAAATTAATTACCCTAACATGGTCCTATTTAATATACACAAAGTGTACTAACACAGCAAGTTGGAAAAATAGACGATGCTATTATCTATTTCTCATAACCAAGACATGTCTACTAAAACTCTACGCTACAGCCGTACCGATGGTGTGTTCAATTCAATCTAAGCCGTGAACCAAAAGCTTATATTCTACAAAAACCGATAATTTGGTCTTCCATATATAAGCTAAACTCTACACATCAGATTAAATACTGTGCAGAATAAAAGACACCCACGCACGACATCAAATAAATAATGAAAAGCATACATTACTCATTAAGATTCTCATAAAATAAAAAAATTTATTTTATTAATAAATAAAATTAAATACTAAAATCATAAACTATGGTTTTAGTATACAACCCAAACAATCTCCCATTTATACTCAAAATTATGTTGCTATACATCTGACTCCTATGCCCTCTACATGACTGTGAAAAGTCTTTAGCTGGTAAGCTTTTTATAAAAGGATTTGCAAGGTTATCTGCCGATGCAATCTTGGCCACGGCTACATCACCTCTCTGTACAATCTCTTGTATAAGGCGATATTTACGCTCGATGTGCTTAAACATATCGTGAGGTAAACTTTTGGGATCCTTATTTGACTGAAAATTTGAGTTTGTTACCCTAAGGTACTAGACTGTCTGCCTGGTAAACCAACATATAATCCCTAGTCCATTTTAGGTACTTGATTATATGTTTTACTGTTGTCCAATACTCATGTTCTGGATTACATTGATATCTGCTAACCATGCCAACGGCAAAACAGATGTCGGGTCTAATGCAAAACATAACACACATGAGAGTGTCGGGGTTGTATACTAAAAATTATTGATTTTTTAGTTTTAGTATTTAATTTTATTTATTAATAAAATTAATTTTTTTATGAGAATCGTAATGAGCAATGTATGTATTTTATTGTTTATTTAATATTGTGCATAGATATCTTTTATTCTACATAGTATTTAATCTAGTGGAAGTGTTTGACTTGCATATGAAAAACCAGATTAAAGGTTCTTGTGGAATATAAATTTTTGGTCCACAGTTTAAATGGAATTAGACAAACCATTAATATGACTATAGCGCAGAATTTTAGTAAACTTATCATAGTTACGGGAAACAGATAATAGCGTCGTCAATTATTCTGACTCGTTGTGCTAGTATATTTTGTGTGTATTGAATAGGATCACGTCGGGGTAATTAATTTTATACTGACTATATAAATAAATTGACACGTCATGGTTATTATGAATGCTTATACTTTTAATCTCAAAATAATTAATTATTTATGTATATTTAATATTCGTTATTTTGATTCACTAAATGGTGCAATCTTTTATGGGTCTATAATCTCAGTGAGTTGGATAACGATATTCATTATATAGTGAATATTAATTATTGACAGAATTCATGTCTCGAATGATCGAAATTGATGATTCCCCCTTAAGAAAGCTTATAAGTTTTGACCGAGCCAAACCCTACAGGTGGATTTAATTATCCAGCAGTCAAATAAGTTAAGCAGAAGGGTTTAAGAATTTTTTGAAGAAGCTGATTAAATATAATTGTCAATAGTTTAATTTAATCGATGGGTATCTGTAATATTAACGTGTGGAGAATAAATAAGCATTTAATAACAAGAGCTCGAATATTTGGTTTTGAGAATATAACTGGGAGTGCAATTATAATTCTTTAGTGGAATGAATTATAATTAATGTTTTTATGAAATTACTTCTGGGTTGAGGTGGATTTTCATAATTACATTGGGAGCCCAAGTCATATTTACTCCATAGGTTCCTGCTGTAATCTATTTATATGCTATTATACAACCCTAGCCATGGACACGCGTCATATACAATTAGGGTTTCCACGTATTCTCTTTGTGGCTAGACAGAGTTGTGAATAACATGTTCAAGGTAGCCCACACTACAGATGCGTTCTAGCATTCAGGAATACAGCAGAAGGCTTGGATTTAGAGCTTCAGCTTAAAGTCTAAAACCATGAATGCTTCTAGACTAAAAGTTGTTGTAACAATCAAAATCAATCCTACTAGATTTCGTAAGTTATAACTCTAATCTTGCTTTGGGAGTATATATCGGGTTTACTTTTGATCGTTTTACTTCTAAAAGTTTTGATCTAGAGCCCATTTTGCCGTTTGCGCGTCTAGTTTTTTTTTTGCTTAAATCATGTTCATAATCAATGGATCTTAGCAGTTAGCCACCAACAATTGGTATCAGAGCCTACGTTGAATATGAATATGATTTGAATCAAATCCATGTTATCTATATATTTTTATCTATGCATATGGGGTTCAGGTAGGCTAGAACTGTGCTAACGTTTGTTTTGTAGTGTTCTATCCCGACTTTATGGTCATATATGAATGTATGATGATGATTTTTTGTTTCCACGACTTTTTGATTGTGGTAGAATCAATGTGAACTCCATTGGGGACATAGGATCATACATAACCTTCTCTCTCTAGTAGATTGAATGTGAACTCCTAATATAAAGACATAGGAACCAAGTTTGTAACCTTTAACAGGTTGAAGTTGAAGATTAGATTGTGTTTTGGAAGCCTCTGTAGACACCCCAATTTGACCCCACCCAATCTTAGGTGAATCTGATGATGAAAACAGTTAGAATGGTGTCTCAGTTCGATCCTCGGGAAGTGATCTAAGCTCGATAATTGAACTCGACCATCAAAAACCTTCAAAACCAGTGAAGTTGTACCAAACCATCGATAACTTGTTGCTCAAGTCATTGCCAGAAGTGACGACCGGCATGTTCATTGTGTCGACCGCCAATAGAACCTTGTGGAACCTTTTTAAACATGGCGACCGCCAACTCACATTGTGGCAGCAGCTAACTCTAAATGGCCTGACATGCCTTAGAACGTGGCAGCATCTCATTGGTTGAAGAATTCTATAAATACCGTACCTCTGGTACGTTTTCAAGGGCAGAAAAATATAGAGAGGTTTAGTGAGATAAGCTCTACCGAGTCGCCGAGCAATTCTGAGCCCCGATGCCAAAGCCCTGTTGAAATACCGAGATCTGAACCTCCGATAGTCCCGAACCCTAGCATGGATCATCGCCTGAGGATCAAATTGCTAACCCACATTCCCCAACTTGAGGATTCTTTAGCAATCTAGGTATTCTACTTGGATCCCCGGTCCTTCTAGCTCCATCTTCTCACTTTTGGAGTGATCGGGTTAATTTTCATGTATTCGTTCCAATTACATTCTTGTTTTACTTATGTTTAAATTCATGTTTTAGCTTACATAGTTTACTTATTTTGTTGGTTTACTTGCTTACATTTTAAGCTTATTATGAATTGTTAAATCATTAAATAGTGTTAATATTTTTTACGATGGCAACTTATCAATATTGTCAATTGTTATAATCCAATGTACTTACATAAAAATGGTTGTAATAGTCAATATTACATCGATTTAAATTCTAGTATTTTATTCCTTTTCTTTTTCATTCTCTTATGTTAATTCAATGTTCTAGCATTTTATTTTCTTTTAGTTGGTCTAATTTTATTTTATTAGTATTTCATTTTCTTTTTGTAATATTATTTCTGTAAGGACCTGGTACGTGTATATTTTATGCTTACATGTTTTCGATTAAGTGAGAAAATGAAATTAATTTTAGACATGGGTGTTATAAAATTCTGTTTATTAACAGTTAACTTACTGGCATGTGAAAGTGTAATTGAGATACAGGATACTAGATGACAATAATTTGAAGCTAAGTAGAGCTTATTAATTTAATTTCTTGGAATATGGGTTTAAAAATTATGTCGTGAATGTGGAATTAAAGTATGAAAATGGGTCATTAAAGCTAAAAATATAAAGAAGCAAACCAAACAAAACCTAAGATTTCTCCCAAACATTCTGGAGAATTAGAGAGAGAGAGAGAGAGAGAGAGAGGGTTGAGAGAATTAAAATAAAAAGGGAGGGAATTCCACCCCACCCCGCCGACCCTCCCTCTCCCCCCTTTGTTTTGTTCTTCATCCTTCATCTTTTTCTTCTCATGGAGATCGAGAAAAATTAGTGGAACCTAGTCCTCCTCACTCAAGTTGAAAGATTTGGAGATTAATTGGGAGTTAGTCAAGGGAGATTAGAGTTCAAGCTCACAATGGAAAGCATTTGAAGCTTCAAGAGGCAAAGCACACACATTCCAAACCCTAGGAGGGGAGATTTGAAGATATTTCAAGCTTTGGAGCAAATCTACGGTAGGATTTAGATTGTCTTGTATGTTTTGTGTTGATTTGGGTTGATACCTTGTTTACATGAGTAAAAATCTTATTGATTTCATGTATAAGTGGAAAACTTGATAGGTAGGTATGGGTTGAGTGGGATTTTGAAGAAAAATGGAGTTTTAGAAATGGTTAGCTATGAATTTGTGAGTTAATTGTGTAAAAATGGGGCTTAAACTAAGATTTCATGTTTTTGCATTAATTTTGGGTTTGGATAAGTTTTAACTTCTAAACCTAGAGAAAATCAATTTTTTGGTATAGGACTGCTTGATAGACCGATCGATCGGTCTATCAAGCAGTCAAAGGTTGCTCTCGGTATTTTCTGCAGGCCAGACCACTGGATAAATCGATTGATCGATCTATCGCGCAGTCTGTTTCACTAGTTAATATGTTATTTTTCAAATTAATGTATCTCTCTCATCCGGACTCCGAATGGAGTCAATTTTATATGTAAATCGAAGCCCCAAGAGTCCTCTTAACAACAAGACTACTCTCACAAGAAAATTCTTTTTGTAGAAAAAAGTTATGATTAAAACAGTGAGGGTATGTCAAAATTTTATAACCATTTTCACCTATTTTTAGCCAAATATTTTAGAAAAACTTATTTTCCTTACTATTAGCCCTTTTTACTAAACTTGTAATCCCGTGAGCTTATGGCACACCTATACATATATCTAGATTGAGTGGGAGGTATGCATTGAACTAATTGGTTGGATTTTCTTTACAATAAAAGTGGATTTCAAATTTGTATGCATATATATACATGGTGGGTGTTACATTTTAAAATAATGTGATCTTTTTGCTATCAAACTTGTGTTATTGGCACTTGGTAACATGGTAGAAACATTGTGAATACGAGAAATCATATAATGAAAGTTGTGATACATGTGATTTGGAAATTTAATGGAACAATGGGTTTGGAATCAAAATGGTGTATTATGGCAATTAATTGGGAGAGGAATCATTTGTGGGTAGGACTTCTGGGTTTTTAACCAATAATGAACTGTATGGATTGATGTGGAATAAGTTAGCTTAGCGGGTTCGCAGTGAAAGACTGAAAACTTACGCTAGATGGGGACCACATACCCACGAGTTAGTCCCCAAAATGTGGTGTTGTGTCGTGGTGAGTTATAGAGCTATCTATTACCCAATGGCTTCGCGTAGCCTATTAGGAATTAATAGGGAGGGATTTTTATAAATTGCACCCGACACCGGTTCATTAGAGGTGATATGGTTTTGTGAAAATCGGAAAAATAAAATGAATGATTTATGGATGGAAAACAAACAGTTGAATGGAGGCGATTTGGTGTGCGTGGGTGTGTGTGTTAAAAAGTAATAATTTGGATAAATGTGCATATTTATTCCGGTTACACCCATCACACCTCACAATTCATACATTATAAATGAGTTAATCTTTATCCCACGAGCTTCGGCTCATGTATATATATATCAAACCATTTCAGGTTCCGAAGAGCGGGGTGACACTAAAGCTATGGATGCCTTTGGGAGGGACCAGTAAATGAAGCTACATTGTCTTCTGTTTTTGTTGTACATTAAGTTAAGGAAAGCGATGTAATGAAAATGATAGTTAATATTATATGTTACTTTAAATATTTGTGGTTAACTTGGGAAAGTCACTTTGGGACTTTAATCGTTTTGTAAATCCCGTTTATATTATATACAATATTTCTTATGTCATGCAGTTCTATCTTTGGATATAGTTTATGTATGGCATGTTTTGGGGTTAGTTCACAAATCTGGGTTTGGGTCATGACAGAATGGTATTAGAGCTCTAGGTTCGGATACCTAGGATCCATGGGAAGTGAGGACGACTTTTTATGAGAGTTGTTTGATGATCATTAGGCACCACTACACGTCATGGTTTGTGTGCTTGCATGGGATTGTGGTTGTACTGTTTTGCGCATGTTATGTGTCTATATGAGCATGGAGGTTGAGTCTTGGGGTAATGTGGCTTGCCATTTGGCGTCCTATCAACTACTTTGGGGCTCGAAATAGAAAAGCATTTGGTCGACGTTCTTTCTATGAGAAATCTGAATTAGTTGTTCGGATTGTCGCGTTACTTCGAGGCTTTCCCTCGGTATGTGTTTATGTGATTAAACTTGAGTGCGGTTAGCCCTATTTGCGTTTAAAAGTTAAATCTATTTGAAAGGGAGTGTCGATTTGTTTACGAGCTATGTATTGACAATCGTTCTCTTTTCGTATAGTGATGCCTCCTAGGCAAGAAGGAGGTGGAGGTAGAGGTCGCGGTCGCGGCTGGGGGCGCGGGAGAGCGCTAGTTCCTGAAGAAGGGGATGTCAACATCCCGCAGGAACCAGTTGGGGTTGCAGAAGTGAATCAACAAATATTAAATGCTTTGAGAACTTTGATCGGGGCTGGGGCTAACCAAGGGGGAGTACAAGATGCGGACGCAAGAGTTGCAATGATGATGAGAGAGTTTCAACATTTGAACCCTCCTACATACGCTCGGGAACCTGACCCTAGAATGGCGACGGAATGGTTAAGGGTAGTCACCCGGATCTTAGACACTTTGCAAATAGTTTAAGATGACCTTAGGGTTGGTTTTGCCACTTTTCAACTCCGAGAAGAGGCAAATGACTGGTGGGAATTTGCTACATGGGCAGCATTTACAGCAGTATTCTTAGAAAAATATTTTTTCGAGACTATTCGAGATACGTTTAGAGAAGAATTCCTATCGTTGATACAAGGGAATTTGTTCATTTTGCAATATGAATCAAAGTTCACACGCTTGTCAAAGTTTAAGCCAGAAATGGTGTCTACAGAAGAGTTGAGGGCAAAGAGGTTCGAAAGGGGTTTACGACCCGCTATTCGAGAGAAAGTGGTAGGGTATTGATTGAGGGTTTTCTCGGAGGTACTTGAGACATCCATGGCAATAGAAAGTGCTATGGCAGACAATCGCGGGATCATAGAGAAGAGGCAACTATCAGTGACTAGAACAACACAATCTGAGGGGCGACCTTATAAGATGCAAAGACCAGAACATGGCAATACTAGTTTGGCACCACAGAGATGTTATTAGACTCAACGCTCTTTACCCACCCCATCTGTGGCCTCGACGGCACGTTTGAAGCGAGGGGAAGTAGAGTGTTTTGTTTGTGGGCAGCAACGACACCGGGTTAGAGAATGTTCGCAAAGGAAGCAAGCTTCAATGCAACAACGAAATGTGACACAGGGTCAGCCTCAAAAGACGGAACCCATCAGATGCTACTAGTGTGGTCAGGAGGGACACGTTCAACGTGAATGTCCACAAGGAAGAGCTAACCGAGAAACATCTACTACACAACTTTCTCAGCGGCCGACATACAACCAACCAACTCGAAAGGCTGGGACGCAGGTTTTTCGAGCTCCTAGGGAAGCAACCTCGGCACAATCTATACGTTAACCTACGAGAAGAGGACGGGGACAGACATCCAGAATCCAAGGAAAAATTTATGCCATTGTAGAAACCGGTACTTCGTCAACTCCTGAGATCCACGAGACTACTACTAGTACCCCTGTGAGACGAGGTACTTTGTTAGTTTTCAATTCATAGGCTCGTGTGTTATTTGATACTGGTGCATCACGTTCATTTATCTCTTCTTCATTCGTATCTGCTTTGGGTCTACCTGTTGAGATGTCAGATGTTGTTGTAAGCGTCGAAACACCCATTGGTGATAGTACAATGTTAAGGTGTGTATATAGAGGGTGCGAAGTAGTAATAGCCGATCGCCATCTCGTGTTTGACTTTATTGTGCTGAAGATGTCGGGGTTTGATATTATTTTTGGAATGGACTGGTTAACAACATTCCGTGCGTTTATTGATTGTGATCGACGAAGGATTTTCTTGTATACTCCAGTAGGAGATTTTTTCTTTTACGTGGGAGAAAAAGATGATTATATGACACCTCGACTCGAAAATGTGAACCATTCAACAAATGTGCATGCAATCCTTTCCACCCTTTTGACAAGGGATGATCCTTCCTTACGAGGAGTGTTTCCACCGGTGGTGAGTGACTTTAGAGACGTATTTCCAAAAGAATTGTTCGAACTGCCGCCACATAGAGAAGTTGAATTTTCTATTGAGCTTATCCTAGGGACTATTCCAATTTCGGTGCCATCTTATCGCTTTGCTCCAGCGGAGTTGAGAGAACTGAAGATTCAGTTGCAGGACTTGTTAGACAAGGGCTTCATTCGCCCTAGTGTTTCGTCGTGGGGAGCACCGGCATTGTTTGCTAAAAAGAAGTACGGCTCGTTGCGATTGTGTATCGATTATCGAAAGTTGAATCAAGTTACGATGGAGAATAAATATCCAATGGCTAGGATTGATGATCTATTGACCAATTGAAGGGCTCTGCATGTTTTTCGAAGATCGATTTGAGATCGGGTTATTATCAACTGAGAGTTCGGGAGGATGACATACCTAAGACCGCTTTTTGTACCCGTTATGGACACTATGAATTTTTTGTGATGCCTTTTGGTTTAACGAATGCTCCTGCAACTTTTATGGACTTGATGAATCAAATCTTCCAGCCTTATTTTGATCAATTTCTAGTGGTTTTTGTTGATGATATTTTGGTTTATTCTCTGACCCGAGAATTGCATAAGAGCATTTACGTGTGGCGCTTCAACTCTTAAGAGAGCACAAGCTTTATGCTAAGTATGAGAAATACAAATTTTGGTTGCCCGAAGTAAAATTTTTGGGACATGTTGTGTCGAAGGAAGGAATGACTGTTGATCCATCCAAAATAGAGGCCGTGCAGGATTGGAAGAGACCACAAAGCGTATTTGATACCAGAAGTTTCTTGGGTCTGGCAGGGTATTACCGTCGTTTCGTAAAAGATTTCTCCCGTTTAGCGTCTCCCTTAACTCGATTCACACGAAAAGGAGTTAAATTCACGTGAACTGATGCTTGTGAAGATGCTTTCCAAGAATTAAAAGATCGATTAACCAGTGCGCTGATCCTAATCATACCTGAGAGATGTCTTGGCTATGAAGTATATTGTGAAACATCTCATGAAGGGTTAGGGTGTGTTCTGATGCAGCAGGGCAAGGTAGTGTGGCGTATGGATTGAGGCAACTGAAGACGCATGAAAGGAACTACCCAACACATGATTTAGAATTAGCAGCAGTTGTTTTTGTATTAAAGATGTGGAGGCATTATCTTTATGGAGAACGATTTGAGGTTTTCTCCGACCATAAAAGCCTCAAATACTTATTCTCACAGAAGGACTTAAATTTGAGACAGAGAAGATGGATGGAGTACTTGGGCGACTATGATTTTAGTTTGCAGTATCATCCGAGTAAGGCGAACATTGTAGCAGATGTCCTCAGTCGAAAGTCTTTGAAGTCTTTAGCCCAAATTATGATACAGGAATGGAAAATGTTAGAAGAAGTGGAAAAATTCGACTTTAATCTTAGTGGGGCGGAAGATCGTGTTACTTTATCTGCTATGGTCTCTCAACCTATATTAATACACTGGGTCATGGGGGCTCAACAATTTGACGAAGAGGCACAAATGCATGGGGAATGTATCACTAACAAGGAGAACGCCTAAGGCTGGACCAATTTACCGAACCAAGGCTTGAGATTTATGGGAAGATTGTTTGTACCTAAGTCTTGTCGTGAAGAAGTGCTATGACATTCTCACCACTCTCTACTCGCAGTGCATCCGGGAACTACAAAGCTGTATCATGATCTTCGACGACAATTTTGGTGGAAAGTCATGAAGAAGGATGTGGCTTTGTTTGTCGCTGAGTGTCTCACCTGTCAACAAGTGAAAGCGGAACATCAATGATCGACGGGCATGCTTCAACCATTACACGTTTCAGAATGGAAGTGGTAACACGTGACGATGGATTTTGTTTCTGGCCTTCCTAGGTCATCGAAAGGACACAACGCGATATGGGTAATTGTGGATTGATTGATGAAATCTGCACATTTTCTCCCGATGCGTACAACCGACTCGGTGGATAAGTTAGGAAGACTTTATGTTCAAGAGATTATACGATTGCATGGTGTACCCATATCGATAGTATCGGATAGAGACCCCCGGTTTACCTCGCGATTTTGGCAAAGTTTACAGGCAACTTTGGGCACTAGTTTACTCTTTAGTACATCATTCCACCCTCAAACTGATGGTAGTCCGAGCGTACGATTCAAATTTTAGAAGATATGTTGCGAGCTTGTGTTGGACTTTGGTGGTCTGTGGGAAGATCACCTACCTCTATTTGAGTTCGCATACAACAATAGTTACCAAGCTAGTATCGAGATGGCCCCGTACGAAGCCCTATATGGAAAGACCATGTAGATCTCCATTGTATTGGACCGAAGTTGGAGAAGCCTCACTATTAGGCCCCGAATTGGTGAGGGAGACAACTGAAAAGATTAACAAAATTCGAAAGCATTTGATTACAGCTCAGAGTCATCAGAAAAGTTATGCCGATAGACGGAGACGACCATTATCGTTTGCAGTAGGGGATTTTGTATTTCTAAAGGTGTCACCGAAGAAAGGCCTGGTAAGGTTTGGCAAGGGCGGAAAGTTGTCACCACGATTTATAGGACCTTTTGAAATACTTGAACGGATTGGGGAAGTAGCGTACTGACTGGCTTTGCCACCGCAGCTTTCATCTGTACAAGATGTTTTTCATGTGTCAATGTTACGAAAATATGAGCCCGACCCCTCTCACGTGATAGATTGGTCAGAGTTGAGCCTACAAGACGATGTTTCTTATGAAGAACTACCGGTGAAGATTTTGGATACCCAGCAACAAGTTTTAAGAGGCAAGACTTTATCCTATGTAAAGGTGTTGTGGCGACATCACGGTGTGGAGGAAGCGACCTGGGAGAGAGAGTCAGACATCTGTTCCAAGTACCCCGAGTTGTTTGAGTCTTAAGGAGAATCGAAATTTCGGGGACGAAATTCCCAAAGGGAGGAAAGTTGTAAGGACCTTGTACGTGTATATATTATGATTACATGTTTTCGGTTAAGTGATAAAACGGAATTAATTTTAGACATGGGTGTTATAAAATTCTATTTATTAACAGTTAAATTACTGGCATGTGAAAGTGTAATTGAGATACATGGTGCTAGATGACAATAATTTGAGGCTAAGTAGATCTTATTAATTTAATTTCTTGGAATATGGGTTTAAAAACTATGTCGTGAATGTGGAATTAAATTATGAAAATGGGTCATTAAAGCTAAAAATATAAAGAAGGAAACCAAACAAAACCTAAGATTTCTCCCAAACATTCTGGAGAATTAGAGAGAGAGAGAGAGGGTTGAGAGAAATAAAATAAAAAGAAAGGGAATTCCACCCCACCCCACCCCACCGACCCTCTCTCCCCATTGTTTTGTTCTTCATCCTTCATCTTTTTCTTCTCATGGAGATTGAGAAAAATTAGTGGAACCCTAATCCTCCTCACTCAAGTTAGAAGATTTGGAGATTAATTGGAAGTAAGTCAAGGGAGATTAGAGTTCAAGCTCACAATAGAAAGTATTTGAAGTTTCAAGAGGCAAGAACACACATTCCAAACCCTAGGAGGGGAGATTTGAAGATATTTCAAGCATTGAAGCAAATCTAAGGTAGGATTTAGATTATCTTGTACGTTTTGTGTTGATTTGGGTTGATACCTTGTTTACATGAGTAAAAATCTCATTAATTTCATTCATAAGTGGAAAACTTGATAGGTGGGTGTGGGTTGAGTGGGATTTTTAAGAAAAATGGAGTTTTGGAAATAGTTAGCTATGAATTTGTGAGTTGATTGTGTAAAAATGGGGCTTAAACAACCTAAGATTTCATGTTTTTGCATTAATTTTGGGTTTGGATAAGTTTTGGCTTCAAAACTTAGAGAAAATCAATTTTTCGGTATAGGACCGTTTGATAGACCGATCAATCGGTCTATCTGTCACGCCCCAAACACCGAGGTCATGTGAAAGTCTACTAAACACCAGTTTTACAAAATATAGGTTTTCTTACATTCAAAACTACCTGTTGAAATCAAGGAAAACCTAATATGCATCTCTCATAAATAGAAAACATCCAGTTTAACATGCGTATGTATATCGTCTTATGGCGTACAAAACTACCTTCAGGAATAGGCATACCAAAAGGAAAATTATAAAAGTCTTCCGCTACCACACGCGTCACTAGAGCTACTCCTCATCCACATCATCACCTGAAAATAATTTTACAAAAAAGTCCCTCTCGTGAGCCGAAGCCCAATGGAAACAGATTATAAAGCTGTAAAGCAGGTAATATGCAATCACATGGTGGGAGCGAACTCAACCACAAACCCATAATGGTTTTCCATCCAAAAACCCACAAGTTTTCCCATCTGGCCATCACAAGCCTCCCAAATGGTTTTATTATCATAAAACCCTATTTCCATCCTTAAACCCATGAATTTGCAAATAATGCAAGTAAACCATCATAGTTAAGAAAAAATAGTAATCAAAACATTGTTCCCTCGCGGAATGTACCATCGTGGAATAATAAGAGTAAGATCCTATGTACCGACTCAATCACAAGAGGATAGAGGTAGCAACTATAGACCCCTGTCCTGTATCTAACCCCCAGATATCGTAGGATCGCCTAGATACACACAGGTTCTACACGGAGCACCATGAACGTAACCACTCAATTTACGGGTTATGGCCCCGAGGGAGCTGAGCACCCATTCGTCTCAATTTACGGGGACTAACCCGAAGGACCTGAGTACCTACGCTGCACACGTTTTCGGACTTACACCGAGGGCAACTCGTGCCAAATACATGTTATCCCAGTACATCTAGATATTCTTCTAAAAATAGAACTGTAACTCAACTACAAAACCTTTTCCACCAAAATACATTATACATGTATATAGATCCATCCTTCAACTAGGAGATCACACAAAGAATTTTCAAAATGTTTTATTCCGTTTTCAACAAGACGTTTCAAAACCTGAGACTCAACCCCGAAGGCAAGCACCAAACCTCCAAAACATAAGATGTTGAGATTTCCATCAAAATCCTTCGTTTTCCAATGAAAACCACCGTTTTCAAGAATACCCTTTGAAAATCATAAAATCACATGTCATATGATATACTAAACCAAGAAAAGTAAAAAAACATGCTTTTTACCCAAAAACCCAAGGTTTAAACATATATATGACATTTTATGCATTTTCTATCGGTGAAAAAACATTACATATAACACCCTAATATAGCTGCAGGGTCTTGAATTCTACCTCGTTGGGTCAAAACCCGATGCCTCGAAAATTGGGTCTCGTCGGAACGAGAATCAGACCGGATGAGCGCGAAGCTAGCAGCGTTAATAGCAGGGATCCACAAGCTGATCGTCGAAAACTAGGCTCGGGCGGGTCAAAAATGTAGAGAGAAGGCAAAGGAAATGAAGAAAGATGCTTTTCTCCAAACATTCTAGGGGTTGGAATACATATAGGCACGCCAAAAAACACTGTTCAGTCGACTGAAGAGAGCACTTCAGTCGATTGAACTCAAAAAAAGCTATTCAGTCGACCGAACATAGCTGTCCAGGCAAACGAACCTCAGGGTTTTCAACCTACTATTTTGTCTCGATTTTGGTGTTCTAAGGCCAATACAAACAAGCCTAAACAAGGTCCGGGAAATCTTAAAACACATCTATACATGCTGTTCTACAACCCAAAACATAAACCAAGCATCGATGATATATAACATGAAGGAAAAACACGTCAACATTTATATATATCAAAATTAACAAGGTTTGGGGTCTCACAACTCTCCCCCTCTTAAGAAATTTGCCCCTAAAATTCTCGACATGGTCACGAGGTAAACAGATCTGGATATCTAACACGCATCCCAGACTCAAGCTCCCAAGTTGCTTTCTCTACCCCGTGATGAAGCCACTGAACCTTGACATACGCAATCGTTCTCCCCCGCAACACTTGCTCCTTTGTATCAAGAATCCTCATTGGGCGTTCCTCATACGTGACATCCTCATCAACTCGCAACTCAGTCCAATCTAACACATGAAATGGATCTGGCTCATACCTCCGAAGCATAGAAACGTGAAAGACGTTGTGTACAGATACTAATTGAGGTGGCAAAGCCAAACGGTATGCTACCACCCCAATCCTTTCCAGGATCTCGAACGGTCCAATAAAATGAGGTGACAGCTTCCCGCGACGACCAAACCTCATCAACCCTCTGCGTGGCGAGACCTTCAGAAACACATGATCTCCCACAGTAAACTCCAACGGTCTCCTCCTCTGATTTGTATAACTCTTCTGGCGGTGCTGAGCTGTCACCAGACGCTGACGAACCACGACAATCTGCTCTGTCGTCTCCCGTTCTAAGTCGAGTCCCAAAACAGCGGTCTCTCCCACCTCTTTCCAACATACCGGCGATCTACACGGTCTACCATACAAAGCCTCATACTGTGCCATCCCAATACTGGACTGATAGCTGTTATTGTATGCAAACTCTGCCAATGATAGGTGATCCTCCCAAGATCCTCGAAAGTCAAGCACGCACACTCTCAACATGTCCTCCAAACTCTGAATAGTCCTCTCAGACTGACTGTCGGTCTGAGGATGAAAAGCTGTACTAAAAGTCAACCTCGTCCCAAAGCCACCTGAAGACTCTGCCAAAAGCACGATGTAAAGCGCGAGTCTCGATCAGAAACGATAGTCACCGGTACTCCGTGTAGTCAGACTATCTCTTGAATGTACAATCTACTTAATCGGTCCACTGGGTTTCTCACTCGAATAGGGAGGAAGTGCGCAGACTTCGTCAACCTGTTCACTATAACCTAAATACTATCGTGCCCCTTGGGCGAGCGTGGAAGTCTGGATACAAAATCCATAGTGGCATTCTCCCACTTCCACTCGGATACAGGCAAAGGTTGTAACAATCTTGCAGATCTGTGGTGTTCCACCTTTACTTGCTGACAAGTAAAGCATCGAGAAAAGAATCGGATCACATCCCTCTTCATTCCCGTCCACCAGAACTGTCGGCGTAGATCGTGATACATCTTCGTGCCTCCTGGATGCACTACAAGGCGTGAGTGATGAAACTCATGTAGCACCTCAGCACGGCACGACTCTGGCACAAACAGACGTCCTGTCAACCTCAAACTCTGATCTGAACCCACCATCCATCCTGCTGTGTCCTTCCCGCTACCAATGCGGTCCCGTATCATCTGAGCCTCCTGATCAGTCCCCTGAGCCTCTAATACGCGTGCAATCAATGCAGGCTGTGAAGTTACAGAATATAAAGTCGCACCTCCCCTGTCTCCTTGAGACACAGATCAAACTCCCCAATAACCCCGAGCATATTCCATTCTCGTAGAGCCACAGAAGCTAACGAGCCATGAGATTTCCTACTAAGCGCATCAGCTACTACATTTTCCTTCCCCGGGTGGTATTGCAAATCAAAGTCGTAGTCTCCTAACAGCTCCATCCACCGTCGTTGGCGAAGACTCAGGTCTTTATGTGAAAATAAGTATTTTAAGCTCTTGTGATAAGAGAAAACCTCAAAATGCTCACCATATTGATAATGCCGCCATGTCTTCAAAGCGAAGACTATGGCTGCCAACTCCAGATCATGAGTCGGGTAATTCCTCTCGTGTATCTTCAGCTGTCACGAGCTGTAGGCTACAACCTTGCCTCTTTGCATCAATATACAGCCCAAACCGTCAAGTGATGCGTCATAGTATACTATATAGCCCAGACCTCGCTCAGGAATAATCAACACCGGCGCACAGGTCAATCTCCTCTTCAGCCTCTGGAAAGCTGACTCACAGGACTCGCTCCATACGGAACTGATTCCCTTGCGCGTAAGGTGCGTCATCGGTGCTACCAACCTACAAAAGTCCTTCACAAACCGTCGATAATAACCTGCAAGACCGAGAAAACTGCGTATTTCAAAAATATTCTTCGGTCGCTGCCAATCCGTCATTGCATTAATCTTCATCGAGTCCACTGATACCCCATCTTTCGACACCACGTGTCCAAGGAATCTCACCTCTGACATCCAGAACTCACACTTCTCGAACTTCGCATACAGGTGATGTTCTCTCAGAAGCTGCAAGACGACGTGCAGATGCTCCTCATGCATCTCCCTCGTGAGCGAATAAACCAGAATATCGTCCACGAACACGACCACAAAACTATCCAGGTAGGAGTGGAAAATACGGTTCATCAGA
>JAUMHN010444377.1:0-11175 GCA_032360265.1 Heliamphora ciliata
ACTTGAGTTTGTAAAACTTGCTCACCAAGTTTTGGCACATATTCCTAGGTCTAGCCACATGAGTATATATATATATATATATATATATATATATATATATATATAATAATTTTCTTTATTTAATTGTATAAGAAAATTCAGGTATTTTCACATTGGTTCGTTTCTTGACTTTTCGAACATAGCTCTCGTCTTAAACGACTTGAACTTAAAATTTTTGAATTCTTATCCTCAACATTAGGATTTTAATACATGCTTGTGTGGTTCCCACTTTGTCCCGGGTTTTGGGGTCGAAAAGCTTAACCAGCCACGCTAGTTCTTCTTACTATACTTAGATTCGAGATTTCATTTCTTTTGAGATGTTCTTTCTTCGTTATTCATATTTTGAGTTTGGGTTATTACATAAAATGCTAAAAATGGCACAAAGGCCTGAGTATACCAGAATGTATGTGAAACTGGGGCACCCAAGCCCAATAACTAGTGAACTAGGGCACGTAGGCCCATAAAAACCAAATGTATCAAAGTAAATGTAACTGAGTGTATCATAAAATAGGAATGTATTATGAAGGGGGATCTCTCTCTCAAATATCTCTCATCGCCTATGGTGGACCCGATGGGAAGAAGGATCGGCCTCATTGGAGCTGACATCCTCAAACAGCTCGTCTATGTCATCATCACCGTCATTGCAAGAGGATGAGGATATAACTTTGGAGCGGCTCTGGGCAGAAGAAATGGATCCTTGGGAATAGCAAGCTCGAGAAGAGACACGGTACCCACAACCTCATTCTGGAGCCGAAACTAGAGCTAGAGGCTGAATTGGAACCCATGGAAGAACTATACCGGCGGCCGGTATTGGTGGCTGTTAAAAGAAAATAAAGATAAGAACATAGTATATAACAAGAAAAAGTCAAAGAGGATAGAAGGTACTCACCACCGCGGCTGGTTGAGGAACAAAGGTGATCCCAGCTGCACGCAGAGCAGCATCCTGCTGGCAAATCAAAGTTTACATACCGCTCACCACCAATATAAGATGGTTTAAAGGGCCAAGCAGTCTGAATAAAGGAAAGACAAAAAAGAAAACAGTTAAAAGAAGATCAAACTTGGGCATGCACTGGTCGGTACTCCAGGGCCAGAGGAACTGGGATAGGGATGTCCAAAGGATACTCGGTGATAAGGACCAATACAGTCTAGGGTACCTCAACTGCTTCTACTTCGGTAGGTCCCCAAGCAGCTCCAGCAACAGCAGCAGCCCCAGCAACAGCAGCAGCTTAGGCTCCAACTGCTCCTCCAATAGCAACTCAAGCTCCAGCACTGGCATCAGGAGCCTCCAGTACCAGTCTCCTCCTCTTGCCAACAAGGGTAACCAGATTGGGACCTAGTGGTCTGAGTAGATGCGCTTAGGCCCAAGCCGTGTAGTCTTTCTCCGATACTAGCAGCTCTGTGGCGTGAGTCCCCACCATCTCCAGTAGCTTGTCAACGCGGCTTAGGAGGTCAGTCTGGCGAATGCGAGCTAGAGGAACAACTAGAATCCTGAAGTGGTCGAAGCCGAGTGATCGGCAAAACACCCTCTCTCCTAAATAGTACTCTCGATTGAAGGAGCCCTTCAATAGAATCCACATCGAGGTGGCCACTCGACTGCCCATCAAGTCCACAATAGCTTGATCCTCTACCCCCTCTAAACATTCTAGTGCACTTGTAAAAATTCAATGAACAGTACGAAGAATAAAAGTACAGTGATCTATAAAGTGAGCAGTGAATAAAGTATAGTGTGTAGAATAGGGTTCAGTAAACAGTACAGTGTTCAAGTATACAACGAGTAGGGATCAGTTTACAGTGCAGTATAGAGAACAGTAATTAGCACTCTAAGCAATAATTCGTATTCAAGAGACAGTGCAGCGAACAGTAATCATTTTAGTGTATGATGCAGTGTAGAGAATAGTGAATAGTGTGATACAAAGAATAGTATACAACATAGTAAGCAGTGAATAGTGATACTTGGTCTGGGGTCAGTCGGTCTAGAGATGCCTAGGCCCACCGAGCTGCGTAGGGAATAACTAGTGGGTCAGCAGAAGAGTTCGTTGGGACATGAAGCCCAAGGAACTCATACATCCAGAGCTAAATAGAAGAGATGTTAGCCAAATGAATAGATACTAATAACAGATGAAATGAATGAATGATGTACAAAAATTAAAACATACCTCCCAAATCATCCAGTATCCCCCGATGCTGAGCTCTTGGGGGAATCGGGTCAAGGCCCTCATCAAGCTGTAAAGTGTCACAAGAGGAGCTCCTCCCCAGTCATATGTGGCTACTCGGTCAAGGCGGGTAAGAGCACCTAGATAATGCAGATGAAGGGGGTTCTCCTTGTTCGAGAACAAGGAGGTACTAAACATGTACAGAAAAAATCCTTGAGCAACCCACTCAAAATGGCTGGGCTCTGAGCAGTGGAAATGGAAGAAGCAATCAAAGAACCATGTGTATCTGACTCGATATCTGTCCATTTAAATAAGAACATCTTCGAGCAGGTACGTTAGTGCATCGGTCGAGAGGGCAACAAATGGATCAAACGGGATGGGGGCACCTCTGACTCTTATGCTAGTGATTATAGAGAAATCTAGAGGCGTCAGAGTAGCCTCAAATGTAGTGAAATGAAAGATGTTAGTGGTATCCCACCACCTTTCAGCTAGGGCTGTGAGCCATACCCGGTCATTGCTCGTCCTACCCAGAAGGGGTATGAATCGAGCAAAGCTAAAGGCATTGACAAGAGCTCAGCTAGGAGTTGGGAGGGCATCATACCACTTCAACACCTCACCCAAGCTAGAGCCGCCAAAGCCCCAGACATACTAGCCAGCCTGAAAAGAAGAAGATGAGCAAAATATATAAGAGTAGTCAATAGAATGAAAAAAAATGCATAAAGCAATAAAAAACCTTAAGTTCATGTGTGAGTGACGATCCTAGGTACCATAAGCGCCGGAAGACTAGGCACCTTATGCCCCGGTGCGCCAGGCAAATCTTTCAAGCCCTAGAAGACTAGGCACCCTAAGCCCTACTGCACCATGCAAATCCTTTCAACTCTAGGTTCGTGAGTGAGTGACGATCACTTAGTTTTTACACTCTCTAGTAGAAGACTAGAAACCCTAACCCCTAAAAGATTAGACACCCTAAGCCCTAGTGCGCTAGGCAATTCTTTTAACCCTAGGTTCATGTGAGAGTGACGATCCTTTGATTTTTGCTCTCCTTAGTAAAAGACTAGGAACTTTAAGCTCTAGAAGACTAGGCACCCTAAGCCCTAGATGACTAGGCACCTTAAGCCCTAGTGCGCCAAATAAATCTTTTAACCCTAGGTTCATGTGTGAGTGACGATCCTTTAATTTTTGCACTCCCTAGTAGAAGACTAGAAACCCTAAGCCCTAGAAGATTAGGCTCCATAAGCCCTGGTGCACCAGGAAAATCATTCAACCCTAGGTTCGTGTGTGTGTAACGATCCTTTGGTTTTTGCACACCCTAGTAAAAGACTAGGGACCCTAAGCCCCGGTGCGCCAGGAAAATCTCGATGCTAAATTTCCCCTTCAATTTTACAATAATGCTCCCTTTAGATTTTTTTCTAAAAAGAAATCCTTTTAAAATCTTATGTTTTGCCGAAAAAATAAAAATGAAAATGAAAAACCACCCCCCTTTATTGCTTGCATCGAAATCCTAGTGTCCCTACTATTTTAATCTCCTTTGCATGAGTACTTAAGCTGGGTTTTTAGTTCAATGTCTAGATTTGTTCCTTAAATGTGATTACATGTTTTATATATTCGAATGTCAAACATTGCGTACAATTATCACAGATATCAAATATTACATGAATGATCATCATATCACATCACAATATATCACAGGGAGATCTTAAACATGCATCTATGTTTGAGGCATAAAGGTAAACATACTTTGATAACTGAAATAAAAAGATAGAAAAACCTACCGAAGGGCGCTAGCGAGAGATATGCTGGTTAGGCTTCTAAAGGAGGACGTCAGCAGCGACAGCATCAGTAGGCGGCTCGTAGCTACTCATCCCACCCGGACCCAACCGATGGGGTGCCGGGGAGTATATGTGTGGGTCAAAAGGTGTAGGATGACCCTCTCCGACATGACGATCAAGGAAGTCGA
This sequence comes from Heliamphora ciliata, assembly GCA_032360265.1. Classification (NCBI taxonomy): domain Eukaryota; kingdom Viridiplantae; phylum Streptophyta; class Magnoliopsida; order Ericales; family Sarraceniaceae; genus Heliamphora; species Heliamphora ciliata. The sequence goes on from JAUMHN010444377.1 coordinate 4,150, forward strand.
CCATCTCAGCTTCAACAACAACATCTGTAGCTGCATGTGCCTCAACAGCTGCTCGTCCCTCCTCTTCAACAGCACGGTGAGAGGCACGCTCCGCCTTAAGAGGAAGGGCGCCCATTGCACCTAGCACGATAGAAGGCTGAGTGGTGGTGACCCTGCTGGCAGAGAGACTAGTGGTCGTGCCCCCAAGGGTCCCTATGGTGGAGCTCTCAATCTCCTGCGATATCATCAAGATGTCGATGTCCCACCATCGTTAGTAAAAGAAAAGGAAAAGGAACGAAAGCTCAAAGAATAAGAAAGAAGATGAGAGAGTTAGAGAGAAGGTTTAGGAGTGCAAAGGAGCAAGAGAGAGAGTAAGGATGCAAATTAGCAATGGGCGTCACCTGGGTCCTTGGAGGATCTCTTCTCTTTTTGGGTGAGTAAGAAGGAAAAAAAAGATCTAGAAAAAGCTTTGAAACACCTCTTTCATAGCTGTGATATAGTGCTTATGAGTTGCGAGAAATAGTTTAGTTTTTGACAACATGAAGACTGATCCCAAAGAAATAGCATATTTGGCAAAGGTGTGTACGGGATTATGGTTGAGAGAAACTTTAAGAGGAAGCCATTACAGGGTGGAAGATGTGATTTTTAACCTATCGGAAATCCTTCATTAGCTGCAATGTTGGGTGTTGGATCTGGTCTGATGGAACGATCCAGCTTTTCGAGGGGCTACAGGTTAATGTTTTGGCTAGGGCGAGAGATGGCTGCGGTTGGTGTCTTACCATCCCTGGCTTTGTTAGCATTTGGGTTGAACTATTCACTCTGGTGTAGTTTGGTCACAATTCTTTCTTCTGCATCTTTTTGATTGCGCTTTTGTAACTTTTATGTTTATGAAGTCAATCTAATAGTTTCCTTTTGCCGTTAAAAAAAAAGATGCAAATGAGCCAACCCGCACGCCTCTAGAGGCCTTAGATGCGTCTGGAGGTGGCGGTCGCCACATTACGTGTCAGTGACCATCGGGTTTTTCAAATGTCACACGACGATCACCAGTTTAAAAGAGTTTTTGGTGTAGCGACCGCTGTGTCATAAGGGTTTTGTCTCGGTGACCGCCGAGATGTCAACGGTCATGCCATGTTCATGGGGCTTAGGCCTAGCGACCGCAAACTCTGAAGTGGCGGTTACGTGTCAGTAGCATCATTAGGTTTTGTTTTATTTTTAGGGGGCTGTTTCGTATTTGATTTGTGTATTTTGTATTGTGTGTTTTTTTTTTTTGATTATTGTGTTTGTTTTTTGGGATTTATTATTATTTGTTTTTGTTTGTTGTGTGTATGTCTTTTATTTTATTATTGATAAATATTGTGTCTTTTATTAATGTTTATTTTGTTGTGTGTTTTGTTTTAAATATTATTTGTGGTGTGTGTTTTTCAAAAATAATTTTTAAGTCTTATGTGTGGTGTGTGTTTTTCAAAATAATTTTTAAATCTTGGCTGTTTTTCTCTTGTTGTGTTTTTCGTAGTGTTCTCATAATAAATTTAATTTTAAAGTCTTAACTCGACTTTTTAATTACTTTTATCCTGCTTTCCATCCCGAATTTTTAGGTCTTGACTTGATCTATTAATTCATGGTTATTCCCCTAATGAAGATAATTTTAAGTTTTGACTCGGTTTTTAATTATTTTTTTATCCCGTGCTCATCTCGAATTTCTAGGTCTTGACTCGACATATTAATTCATGGTTCCCTCCTTTAAAGTTGATTTTAAAGTCTTGACTCGACTTTTTGGTTATCCTTATCCTGTTATCGTTCTTGCTTTTTAGGTCTTAACTCGACCTATTAATTCGTTGTTGCTTCCCCGATTAGGATAATCTTTAGGATATCTTGACTCGATCCTTTTAATTATTTTATTCCCAGTCGAGTTCTTAGATCTTGACTCAATCTTTGATTTGTTTGATTGTTTATGCTCCCTTTAGATCTTGACTCGATCTTTAGGATGTTGTTTGCATCATGTTGGTGTTTGATTAAACCAGTATTTGCATCATGTTAGCATATGCATCATGTTTATTATTTGGCATCTGTGCATCTGCCCCAAGAACTATGTTTTGGTCTGATCCCTAGCAAAGGGGTACGTAGGCAGCTCGAGAGAAATTTGAGTACAACTAACATCATATACATGCTTGTGTGTTTGTGACTAAGATTGACGGCTCGGTCAAATGGATGTTACCTCTAGATCTTTGATATCACTACTACATTAATACTAAAAGATCACGCTTAAAAAATTAAAAAAATCTCACTTTTTGTAAAAGTGTGAGAAAAAATTACAAGTAAGATTTTTAATCACACTTTATCAAATAAAGTGAAATTATAAATATTTTTTATCTCATTTATTAAAAAAATGTGATAATAAAATAATTTTCTAATCACACTTTTTATTTGTAAATGTTATTAAAAATAACAAACAAAAATTAACTTTTCAATTTTTCCTCTGTCTCCCCGATTGTTGTCATGCCCTCTCCGCGATGCCTTCTCTTTCATTCAGCTGAATGAAAACCCTAGCGGCCAAACTCTTCACCGATCTCTATAACTCCCTCGTGTTTCTCTCGTTCCCCGCCGTCAAACTCTCCATCGTCGATCAAGGGTTGGCTGTGCTAGGCGTCGCACTGTTGGGTAACTTCTTGGGTTCTTTGACCATAGAGCACATCGAACACTCCGAATTTTGAAGATACGAAAGGCAACAAAAAGAAACCCTAATTTCAAATCTCATCAAGCTTGTTCCATTGCTGGTCTTCATATTTGAGCTTTTACTACCAGACGATGGCGCATCGGCGCATGAAAATTGGGCTTTCCTGATAAATTCCATGATATTGAAAAAACTAAACCGAAGGTAGTGGTTGTCTTTGGATTTTCTCTTCATGTACGTGCTCATCCTCAACAATTTTTTCTCATTTAAAATATTGTTTCGCTCCTAGATTTGATTATCTCTACTCTGTTTGGCGTGAGAAAAATTAGGAAAAGGTGTTTGTTGATTTATCAATGTTCACCCCCTCCTATATGTTTCCACGTAGATTTCTCCAATGTTTTTCTTCTCATGCTTTCTATCAAATCAAATTTAGACTCTAGGACTTGCACCATCACTCCTAAATAGCTTCAACTCGAAAAAGGTACTCTCTCTCTCTCTCTCTCACTCTCTCTCTCTCTCTCTTTATTATGTTTATCGAACATCGAACAAAGCTCAAAAATCGTGTTGTTGATTGTTCTTTCCTTGTCTTGATCCTGTAAGTGGATACTGTGGTGTGCACAATAAGCATTTCATGAATTTAATGACTTCTATAAGTTATGTTTCTTTTAAGTTTTAGGTCCATGTGATGTAAATCTCATACCGTTTATCTGTCTTGTCTAACCATATACTTGACATTTTAGGGGTACATTACGACACTAATGAGATACTTACACCTTGCATAGAAAGAGGTTTTACTTTGAACCAAGTGAATGTGAAATTAATGGAACATTTAAAATATAAGAACAATGAACTCTTGTATTACTTATCACATAAGAATAAGTTGGTTTCTATTATTTCTTTTCATTTATTACCCCTCATCTATCTTTTTAGCATCAGTAGCTATTACAATTTCTACAACAAGGGTTATCAAGTAATAAAAAGAAGATTAGAACATTTAGAAGAGAAATGAGGGAGCTTGACTAAACTAAAGACCAGCTTAAACACCTATGTCCTAGTTCCATAACAATAGGAGAGGAAGAAAGCAGTTACAATGGATTTTCTAGATTGTTTAAATGATGGTCCAAAAGATAGTGAATACACGTTGAAAAAACCATTTGTCCGTAGGGATGTGCTAAAAAAAAGGAAATTTTGGTTCTTTATTTGAATCTACGTATTGCAATTATTATGCTCCTAAGCAGTCACGTGACTCACTTAAAAAATCACATTACCAGTAAAATAGAAGTATAACACAAAAAACACCATAAAAGCACTTAAATGACTGACGACCAAAGGAAGCATCAGACAGTAAATACAATTCAGATTTCATTCTTCTTAGGATGTTCTCTTTTTGGTAAATGTAACTCCTCCAAAAATGCTCTGCTTCACAACTTTAGAGAACAACTTTCCATATGCAAATTTCTATGTACTTAGTGAAGACACTATGTCCGTGCGGTAGAATAAAATGTGTAATGCATCAAGTAATATGTCTTATTGTGTTGTGTAACTTCTTTATATTGTAGCATGACTGTATGAGGATTGAAGATGGAAAAGTTTTGTTGCTTCACTCAAATCATACCACTTGTAGTATGACTACCTCTGAAATTGATTAATGGTACGAGTCTTTTGGTTAGTATGCTGATAAAGGGAAACAAAAACCTTATGGTTGTGTGTGTGTATGTGTGTATGTGTGCATGTGTGTGTGTGCACAAAAGTTTTTATATGCCAAGATGCATGCTGTGTGGTATGTTTAACTTACCCGTGGATAAGTCGACATTCTTTGTGGTTTGAAATGTGAAACAGAAATTGCATTCAAATTCCCTTTATTGGTATTGAAATAAAATATTTCAATTGTTGATAGCAGTATATCCACTTCTCTGAAGAGCAAGAAATGTTCGTTGTCTTGAAAACACCAACAATATGACCATAATAGGTTGCAGCCACAGGTAACCTTGTGTCACTTATGGCTTGAATTCTCTTTTGGTCAAAACCAACCAAGTCATAGTTAGAAGTGTAAGTACTAGTGAGTGCAATGTTGTGTCTTAACTGTCAGTAATAAGAGTATAAAATTGAGGCAGTTATGTTTTTGTCCACACTTCTCTCCTCTCCTCACGGACCTCACCTCTTTCTCTCCTTTCTTCTTATTTTCTCTGCATGCATTTCTGAGAATACTAATTGTTAGATGTTTGGTTTTAACATTATAAATGTTCTGTAAGTCATAAAATCAGTAGAATGAATAATTGATCATGCAGGAAAAATCATTACAGCAATTACTTTAAACAAAATGAATGAATGTACATGTGAAACATGCTACTATAACGACCCATTAACAACTGTCGTGATTCACATATTTTTGTAGATTTTACATGTAAATGAGTGCCATTTAGAATTTACTAGCAACTTCAATGTTGATTGTTTGTAAATTGCAACTACTTGCTTCTTTATCTTCCAGTTATGAGTATCAACATAAAAATAAAAAATAAAAAGAAAACTAATTAAAAAACTAATGCAAAAGCAAAAGCCAATATTTTGTCATGTATGATCGAACCACTAAATTAGAGGGGTAGTAAATGCATAACTTTTATTAGATTGGAGATTGCTTCTTCCTTTGAAGTTTTTCTTTGCATCGGATAACTTGTACATTTAGTATTTTGTGGTGGCTGGTTGGCAACTCATGAGGGGCAGCTGCATAGGCAAAGGAAGCAGATTAGTTTTAGAGGTTTTACATTGACTGCCCACTACCTTTTCACATTTGTTATGGAGTTCTTGTCAACTCATTGCAAATTTATTTGTGATAGACAGTTTGATTGTGGTTAGACATAAGTGGGCCTATTCAACATGGGTCCATTTGTTTCCCCTAAGATGGTTGTTACTAAAACTAGTTGCATTATAAAAAGTAGCAATGTTGACCAAACAGTGTCACAGGAAAAGAGACACATGGTTTAACCGAAAAATGTTCCTGGGGAAGAGACACAATGTTTGGCCAAAAGGTGTCAATTGGGAAGTGACAATATTTTATTAAATTGACAAATGCCAAATCAATTGGGTCTATTCATGAGAGGGTATGTAGACAACTACGAATAGATGGTGATGTAGCTGGGTTTGTTACACTTTTCATATAGATATACCAAAGCGCCAAGAAACAAGTTCAGATCACGACGTAGTTGGGTGTGGTACACTTCCTCACTCTGTCTGCCTTTGTTTTCAATTTATTGTGTCATATTGTAAATATATCCTATGAGATTCTCAGCCACATGGAAGGTTGGATAGTTTGTGGATTTTCAGCTGGGTTTTACAATTTGTTTGTTTTACGACTTATGTTCAGTGAATAGGAACTTCAGTGGGTTCTAGATAAATCATATAGCTGATGTTTTCTATGTAAAGGGTGCCACAAGGATGAAAGGAAGGCCTAAATGAAGTCTAAGGCATAGATAGAGGCATGGCTACCTATGCAGTAATCTCTTAATGAAAGTTTCCCTCTGCTGGAAGCTACCAATACTTCTCTGTCTGGCATTCCACAACTTAAGGGACTCTTGAAGCATCTGTCTTTGGAGACACAAACTTTTGATGCCAAATGATGTAAGGTTTTCTTTCCTACTTATGCCATCTACATGGGAAGAAGATACCCCAAATTAAACAACCAAGGAATTATGAATTGATGAGATTTTTTAAGGGGAATTAATGCTTCCTTGAATGCACCTCCCCCTAATCTTCAAAATCTGATGGAATCTTTGTCTTTCTATCATTCGAAATCACATGTGATTCTAATGTTGTCTTGCCTAGGCAACCACGGTGAAGCATAATCCTCAGATTTTTGAGTTCAAGATTAGCTCCCTCAATTTGGTGCAATGTTTTGTATTCTCAGTGTTGAATGAATTGAAGAACTTATTCCTTGAGGACTATACCACCAAGGTTGCACATAGACAGAAAGTTTTTGATGTGGGCATAAATCGTAGTAATCGAAATAAAGCTTATGTTACCGTTGAGGGCAATTGCTCAACTCCAATGTTCTCTATTCTTTGTGCTGAATGAATTGAAGAACCTATTCCTTGAGGACTATACTACCAAGGTTGCGCGTGTACATAAAGTTTTTGATGTAGGCATAAATGGTAGTCGTTGAAGTCAAGCTCATGTTATCGTTGATGGCTCTACATGTTAGGGTTGGTACACTGAAAACCTTATTTTTAGTATTTAATTTTATTTTAATAAAATTAATTTTTTATTTTATGATAATCTTTATGAGTAATGTGTGCATATTATTTCTTTGTTATGCATGGATGTCCAATATTCTGTATAGTATTTAATCTGGTGTGTAGAGTACGACTTGCACACAGAAGATC
>JAUMHN010444388.1:0-11175 GCA_032360265.1 Heliamphora ciliata
ACATCGTGAGAAAGCTAGGAAGTAAGAAAAAGTAAGAAAAGGGAGCTTAGAAGTTTGGGAGAACAAGAGAGAGCTTGAGAACACAAGAGGACTAGAGAGAGAGTAAAAGTGCACAAATGAGCCATTTCGCGCGTCGTAAAGGTACGGATGCGCGCCTCGAGTTGGCGGTCACCATGTTGCATGTTGGTGACCGCCATGTTTTTCAAACGTCACACGGCGACCATCATGTCTTAAGGGTTTTTATCTGACGGCCGCCATGTCAGAAGGGTTTCACCTTGGCGACTGCTAGGTTATCAAACGTCACGTCGCTTCCATTGTGGCGACCGCCATGTCATAATGTCATTATTGCGTTTAGGGTTTCAAAGAGGCTGTTTGGGGGTTTTGTTATTTTGATATGTTCTTTTAGCATCTGGTGTTTTTGCTTCATGAGATTTATTTTTGTTAGTTAAAAAAAAAGAAAAATAATAATAATAAAAAATATAATATATATATAAATAATAATAATAATAATAATAATAAATCTTGGGTGTTTATTTCTCTAAAACTCTTTATTTTATATATTCTTTCGAAATAAAAATCTTGGGTATTTTCCAGAATTTTTGTGTTGTTATTCCTCCGATAAATTTAATTTTAAGCTGTAACTAGACTTTAATTATTTTTATCTCATGTCTTGACCCGAATTTTCAGATCTTAACCCGACCTATTAATTCGCGGCTTTCCTCCGATAAATTTAATTTTAAGCCGTAACTAGGCTTTTAATTATTTTTATCTCATGTCTTCTCCCGAATTTTTAGATCTTAATTCGATCTATTAATTCGCAGCTTTCCTCTGATAAATTTAATTTTAAGCCGTAACTAGACTTTTGATTATTTTTATCTCACGTCTTGTCCCGAATTTTCAAGTCTTAATTCGACCTATTAATTTGTGGTTTTCTTCTGATAAATCTAAATTTAAGTCATAAATTTGACTTTTAATTATTTTTATCCCGCTTCCATCCTGAAATTGAGAGTTCTTAACTCGACCGATCAATTGCTTCTCCAGTTAAGGTAATTTCTTGGATCTTAACTCGATCCTTTTAAAATTATCTTATCCCCAATCGAGTTCTTAGATCTTAATTCGATCCTTGACTTGTTTGCACTCCCTTTAAATCTTAACTCGATCTTTAGGATTTGTTCGATTATACCAACATCTGCATCATGTTAACATCTATATCATGCTACATTTTGCATCATATTTCTTATCTTGCATCTTTGTATTTTTGCCCCAGAAACTACGTTTTGGTCTGATCCCTAGCGAAGGGGTACGTAGGCAACTCGATGAAAGTTCGAGTACGACCAACATCATATGTATGCTTGTGTGTTTATGGCCTAAGATTGACGGTTCGGTCAAATAGCTATTGTCTCTAGGTCTTTGATATAACTTGTATCACGCGTTGCTATACGAGTCATATCAAAGAGGGGCAACTGTAAACATCCCAATTTGACCCCACCAATCTTAGGTGAATCCGATAATGAAAACAGGTGGAACAAGTGTTTCAGTTCGATGTTCGAGAAGTGATCCAAGCTCGGTAATTGCACCCGACCATCAAAAACCATCAAAAACCTTCAAAACCAATGAAGTTGTACCAAACCATCGATAACTTGTTGCCCAAGTAATTGCCAGAAGTGGCGACCATCATGTTCATTGTGGCGACCGCCAATAAAACCTTGTGGAACCTTTTCTAACATGGCGACCGCCAACTCCAACATGGCGACCGCCAACTCACATTGTGGCGACCGCCAACTCCAAATGGCCTGACATGCCTCAGAACATGGCAGCATCTCATTGGTTGAAGAACTCTATAAATACCATACCTCTGGTACGTTTTCAATGACAAAACATGATCCCTAACTAACATGCCTTCAGCCATGTTTGCATTCATTAGAGACTTCATGGCCACTTGCCTAGCAGTACAATTTTGATCCCCAAATATTTGTTTGAGGTTCATAATCACGTTATAGGCACTGGGTATTGACTGATGCTGATGTTACAAAGCTTTTGGCATTGAAGCTAAAATGTAACAGCAAGCCATCTAATCAGCTTTCTACCACTTCTGATGGGCCTGGATTTCTTGTTCGGTCGCCCCCACATTAGGTACCGATGGACATATCTCAGTTAATACAAATTTGTAATCCTTGGCAGTTAAGATAATGTCTAAGTTCCCTTTCCAGTCAATATAATTTGGTCTCGTAAGTTTGTTCCGTTAATTATGATAAGAAAAATTTTGAATTCATTTAAATTTTATTCCATCTACCATTTTAAAATTAATTCGCCAATAACTTGGAATCCTGTGAATAGCATGCCTCGATGGGAGAACGTCTACTATTTATCATTAGTCCAGGCAGGCCAATTTCGTTTAATTTTACTATCTAGCCAACTGACCCTGTCAAGTAAAATTTAATAGCTGACATAGGTTCGATCCAGTATATAATAACAGTGACTCAGATGGAGAGAATACTATTATATACAGCTAAGTGTTAACCACCACCTAATCTCAAATCAATTGTTTTGCAATAAACCCTTTAGATGGAGAAGTGATCCACACTAACAATTATCTAGAATTATAAAATTTTTCTGTCCAAAAATCTGCTCGAAGACAGCCCAAAAAATAGTCAGAAAAACAGCCTAAACAGTTTGTTCCGCCCTACCAGTGCCGCCGCCCAAATAGTACCCTATTTGGGATTTTTCCAATGCTTCTTTAGTGTTGGTATTTTTTGGAAAATAGCTCAAATATCCAGCCACACGTTGCTTCGAAGAACGCCTCAAAAATAGTCCCAAAACTATTCCAAACCAGCGCCACCGCAGCTCCGCCGTTTGCCTCTTGTTTGTGCACTGTTTTTGGCTTAGTTTTTTTGCGTATTTGGACAATTTTTAATGTATGTTTTGCTGCTATTTTATGCCTAAAATTTTTTTCAAAAAATAGTCCAAAAAATAGCCCAAAAAATCATCAAAATTGCCACCGACAAAGCCGCCGGTCGTGGTGTTATTTTGGTGATTTTTTCCACTATTTTGACTTGTTTTTGCTGCTATTTTTATTCATAAATACGACAAAAAACTCACCCGAAAAACCATTCAAAAACCATTAAAAACTTACTGCGATCCGTGGCTTGTAAAAACCCAAACCACCGCCGGTGCTGCCTCTATTCTTCGTGTTCTTAGATATATGCAACTTGTTTTTAAATAATCTAAACAGATGTTTTAAAAATAGAAACTAACTATTACATTGATTTTGTGTCCTGAAGGCTCCCATTCAATCTATCACGGTCAACCCCATTATTAAAAATAATAATCATCATTCATACCATTTAATCAAACATGAAAAATAAATGACGATCATAAAACTGGAATTAGAGTACCTGCAAAACAAAGTTAGCAACAGTTCTAAAACTACCCTGCCCCGATAACAGTAAACAAAAAAACTAAACGGCACTGATACCAATTATTGGAGGTAAAACTGCCAAAATCATTATTTTTGTAAACGATTGTTGAAAATATTAACTGTATGGGCAAACATCGAAACATGCTACAAATAAAAATTTTTATGACGAATGATCAAAATAAAACCCGTGCATCCACAGTTAATTTAGAAGAATACCTTTTTACTAGTTGAATCTTCAACTACAATTTGAATCTGAGTTGAAGCTTTAGTCAGATCTTCTACTGTATTTTCTTATGCGATTCTTAAATGTAGGGTGGGTTACAATATATCAAGAATTCGTACCAACAGAACTTGGACAGCTTTAGTCTTGGAAGACAAGTTATGAAACTAGTTCAGCCTACTTGCATATTTATAGGGCTACGGAAGAACCTGTGGAGTAATTATAAATAAGACTTCTACTTGAACACAGACACGTATCAGCGGTTTCTACAATTCAGCAAGCATCATAGCGGTATCTGCAATTATGAAAAATTACCAGTGGTTTCTGTAATTTTCATAAAACACTGAATTATAGTTCACACCACTAAAAAACTATAATTGCACTCTGACCCATAATCTCAAGATCTTCTTGCATTGAGTTCCTATTATTAAATGCTTATAATTTCTTCCCACGTTAAGATTCTCGATACCTGCCAATTAAATTTAATTACTAACAATTTAATTTAATCAGCATCTTAATATTCCTTAAGCCCTTTTGCTTAACTTATTTGACCGCTGGATAATTAAATTCACCTACAAGGTTTGGCCTGGTCAAAACTTAAAGAAATGATACACATACATTGCTCATAAAGATTCTTATAAAATAAAAAATTAATTTTGTTAAGATAAAATTAAATATTAAAAAGATGATTTTCAGTATACAACCCTAACAGGGATATCATGCATCGAATTGTCCAAAGAAGAGGCAATCCTAGAGTTCAGTACCTATTCAGTCTGAGAGAAGAGAGCCACCAGTTTGTTTTGGGTGTGGCCAGCCGAGACATTTTCGTATGAGTTGATCTCAAGAAGGAGTGTACAGAGCATGGTAGGTGCACTAGTTGTTCAGTTTGCACAAGGACGATAAGCTTATCGATAGTAGCTGCCAGTAGCTCAAACTTTTAGAGTTATGGAAAGGGATGCCTCAGTTCTGTCAGTACGACAGCCCGTAGCGCAGAGCTATGGTGGGCAGACTAAGGGACCGCAGGGCAGAGTGTAAGCCCTTACAAATCTTAGTTCTTCTAAGACACTGGCTATGCCTGATGCTAGAGCGACTACCTCAGTTATCAGAGGTACTCTCCCAGTGTACAGATCATGGGATAGTGTTCTCATTGACACGGGAGCATCGCATTCTTTTATATCATCTGCTTTTGCATCTACTTTGGGGTTGGATATAGACTCGTTGGGTAGCGCGCTGTGTAGAGACCTCAATCAGTGGGAATGTGATCTTGGGACGAGTCTATAGATCTTGTGAGTTAAAGGTCACCGGTTCCTGTTTAGAGTTTGATTTCATCATTCTCGATATGACCACATTTGATGTCATCCTAGGGATGGATTGACTGACCACTTATCGTACCTTTATCAATTGTGATCAGTGGAGGGTATCGATTTGTTCACATGAGGGTGATTGTTTTTGTTTCGTGGGTGATCGAAATGATGGTTCAGTGCCCATGCCCGGTGTTGTGTGAAATTGAGGAAACTATAGTTTCTTCTTTTCTGCTCTCATGTTGGATGAGGTTGTTAGAGTTTGAAGAGAATTTCCCCCTATGATGTGTGACTATCTAGATGTATTTTTTGACGATATTTTTGAGTTGTTACCGAGTTGTGAGGTAGAGTTTTCTATCGATCTTGTCCCGGGAGCCACTCTTATTTCGATGCGTCTTATCATTTTGCACCAGTATAGTTGCGAGAGCTTAAAGTACAACTTCAGGAGTTGCTTAATAAACGGTTTGTACACTCGAGTACGTCGCCATAGGGAGCTCTAGCTTTGTTTGCTAAGAAAATGGATGGGTCTTTGAGATTGTGTATTGACTATTGGAAGCTGAATTAGGTAATGGTGAAAAATAAGTATCCTATACCGACGATTAACGACTTATTTGATTAATTAAAGGGTTCATGCTACTTTTTTAAGATTGATTTAAGATCGGGATATCACCAGTTGAGGATTCGAGAGGAGGATATAGAGAAGGCCGCCTTCCGAACTCGTTATGATCACTACAAGTTTTTTGTTATACCATTCAATTTGACAAACGCTCCTGCGATGCTCATGGACTTGATGAACTGCATATTCTACCCGTATCTTGACAATTTTGTGGTTGTGTTTGTGGACGATATTCTTACCTACTCACCATCGAGGGAGATGCATAAGGAACATCTACGTATTGCTCTACAGCTTTTGAGGAAGCATCGATTGTATGTGAAGTTTGAGAAGTATGAATTTTGTATGCCTGAGGTGAAGTTTTTTGGACATGTGTCAAGGGATGGAGTATCTGTGGATTCTTCAAAGACCGACGCAGTAATGAGTTAGGAACGTCCGAAAAGTGTGTTTGAGATTCATAGCTTTTTGGGTTTTGCAGGCTATTACCGATGATTTATGAAGGATGTTTCTCGACTCGCAGTGCCAATGACTCGCCTTACACGAAAAGGAGTCAAGTTTGTTTGGAGTGAGTCTTGTGAGTTGGCATTTTAGGAACTAAAGAAGAGGTTGACAAGTGCACCAGTGTAAGTTATTTCAAAACGAGGTTTAGGTTACATAGTGTATTGTGATGCGTCGTATGATGGTTTGGGTTGTGATTGACAGACTGACGAAATCCACGCATTTTTTTCCCAATGGGGTGAAGGACCCCGTGGACAAGTTGAGTAGGTTATATGTCAGCAAGATTGTTCGGTTACACGAAGTGCCTATGTCTATTATTTTTGATCGAGACCCGCGCTTTACATCGCACTTTTGGCAGTCTTCAGGGAGCTTTGGAGATGAGCTTGCTTTTCAGTACTGCTTTTCATCCTTAGACAGATAGTCAATCCCAGCGGACTATACAGATTTTGGAGAACATGCTGCAAGCTTGTGTGCTCAATTTTTAGGATTTTTGGGAAGATCATTTACCATCGGCAAAGTTTGCAAATAACAATAGTTACCAGTCTAGCATTGGAATGGCGCCTTAAGAGGCCTTGTATGGTAGGCCGTGTAAGTCACTAGTGTGTTGGACAGATGTGGAAGAGACTACAGTTTTGGGACTCAACTTGGTGAGGGAAATGATGAAAAAGATTGCTATGATTCGCCAATGTTTGATGATGACCCAGAGTCGTCAGAAGACTTACGCCGATCAGAGGAGGAGGCCTTTAAAAATTGGGGTGGGGGACCACGTGATTTTGAAGTTTTTGTCGCATTGAGATTTGATGAGATTTGGCCATAGTGGGAAATTATCGCCGCATTTTGTTGGGTTGTTTGAAATCCTAGAAAGAATTGGGGAGGTGGCATACCATCTGGCTTTGTCTCCTCAGTTGTCTTCTATGCACAACATGTTTCATGTTTCCATGCTTTGAAAATACGAGCCTGACTTGTCACATATCTTGGATTGGGCTGAGTTGCGGATGGATGATGATGTTTCTTTTGAGGAATGATCGATGAAGATTGTGGACACGAATGAGCAAGTGTTGAGAGGGAGGACCATTGTATATGCCAAGGTTCTGTGGCTTTATCATGGAGTCGAGGAAGCTACGTGGGAGCTTGAATTCGAAGTCCGTGTTAAATACCCAGAGTTATTTTCTTCTTGACCTCGTAGCGAATTTCGAGGGCAAAATTCCTTTAGGGGGAGAGTTGTGAGACCCGATTGGTTTAAGTTTGTAATGTACATCCGTAACTTGTTGGCTATTGTTTTAATCGTTAAAGAAAAGCATGTTTTTATGTGTTTTATGCATAGGTTGACCTAGTTTTGCATGTGGGTTTTAATCCCGGTCCTGACAGGCATTGTAACGAAAAGTCAGCGAGCTTTTTGGGCAGAACCGCTCGATCGGTCTGTAGATCGCTCAAGCAGTCTGTCCGCGTAAGTTATATATATGACAGCTCATTGCTTGGGGTTTTAAACCAAGTTTGTTGAGCAAGCTTCCCTTTTTCTTCTCTCTTAAGAAAAACCAGATCCTCTGCTTTCTCTCTAGATTTGAGCGTTATTCGGGCTCGATTTTTGACGTTGTAGTAGTCGATCCTTGTTATTCTTACTGTGGGCTTCGCGTTCATCCAAGTAGATTCTCATTTTAATGACTTTGAGTTCTCTCTGGAGTGCAAAGCGTCTAGTTTTTAACTTACCGAGGTAGAATTATAGACTATCTTGCTTTAAAAGGCTAGTACATATGATTATATGCATTTTTTACCATTTTAAAATGCTATAAATGTTGGACTTTGTATTTAAACCGTGTTTAGTTAAACAAAAAGCATGTTTTGTATTTTTTTTTGATTTACTACAAAGTTAGTGGATGTGTGTCCGTGGTTTTCAGAAAGATGAGTTTTAAAAACCAGAGAGATTTATGTAAAAGTTTCAAAAACCTAGTTTTGGAGGTTTGGGGCTAACCCTTGGGGTTGAGCCGTGGTTTTTAAACTGGTCAGTTGAAATAGTGGAAGCATTATGAAAATATTAGTTGGTCTCCATGGTTAAATGGATGATGTAGCGAAATGCCATTAAATGTTTTGTATCTACCATTGTGTGTTTACAAATGTTTTGTTATAGTTGAGCTATGTGTTTTTAATGATTCCATAGATATGCTGTAGCAATGTGTGTGTACTTGGACTGACATTTCTCCTCGGTGAAAGTCTAAAAATTTTACATACGTAGGTGCTTCACTCCTTCAGCTAATCCCCGTAAATGAAGTGTTTGCTCCAGTGGGAGGCATTGGTTGTTGTAGTTCCGTATAGAACTTGTCATTACCTAGCAGGTCATTGCATGCCCCAGACCTAAGCTAATTGGCGAGAGTCTATAGTTGTTACCTTTGTCCCCGATGCGACAAAATCGGTACATAGGAATCATTGTCAGTTGTGGGATTCGAGTTAGAATTAACATTTTGTTTATGTTTTCTTAAACCGTTGGATGTTATTTGGATCAAAGGAAAATGTGTTTTTATACTGCGGGATTACATATCCTGCTTTTACTTCATTATAGTCTGTTCTTATTGGGCTTCGGCCACGTTGTGGAATTTTGAAAACCTTTTTAAGGTGGTTTGGATCACGTGGGTTGATCTTGTGGAGCCGAGGTGGCGGAAGACAAAACTCTTTGTTTATTTATAGTAGTTTTGTTGTTTAGTAGTTTATTACCAGTTTTGTTATTGGATTATGTAAGGATGTTTATTGCTTCAATCTTGAAAGCATGTTTTGTAAGCTTTGGGGCGTTTATTTCAGTGCATGTATGTTGTAAGGCCCGTGAGAATAGCTTTCGGTTAGTTGTTGTTTTATGTTATCGTTGGTTTCAACGTTTTATTAAAATCTTGTTTGGTGGTTTTATGCTTTGTATCAACTCTTGTGCCTTGAATGAGGATATTAAACCTTGTTTTAAGCATGTTTTGGTTGGCACGGGTGTGCCTTGAAATCTTTCAAAATGTAAAAAAATGTTTAAGTGTTGGGCTTTCAAGGGTGGTGTTTTGAAAAAGGATCCAGAGCCAGACTGCTTGACGGACTGCTCGAGCGGCCTATCAAGCGGTCATAGAAAACATTCTTTTTTTTTGTGGTTAAGGGGAAAACTAGTGTCCTTGCAAGGACCGATCGAGCGGTCTATTGACCAATCGAGCGCTCTTTGCAAGGTTCTGAAAATGTTATTTGTTTGTTTTAATGCTTGGCTCTCACGGACCGTGACCTTATCCTCATGGGCCATTCTTTTACATAAAATAAACCCTCGGAGGTGTGGTTTTCAAAGGTTTTAAGCTCTCTTTCATTTACATTCATTGACCCATTTGGGCTCGGATGGTTTTGGTGCATCGTGATAGCCCAAAGTGGTCATTCATGGGTGGTTCGCCTGACCCGAGTTTTGGAGTGCGACATTTTTACAATGATAGATCTATGAGTCTAGAAGCTTTGGCACTTGTTCTTGCATTTAAATCATTTTTCTTTAATTTTATTTAATTTTCTACCAAACAGTATCCAAGCTCGACATACTTTGGGAGAATCGATGCCATTTTTTCTATACACATGATATGCAGGTGATTCTAGTGGAGTCAGAAAGATAAGATATTTTTCTATCCAACTATACAAAAATCACACCGAGACCTCATTCCTACAGAAAATGGCATAGATTCAAAGTTATCCTTCCAAACAGCCTATTTATCCTATTTTGAAGATTTATTTTTAAGAAAATCAAAATAGGCGTTCTGGACCTCAAGCAAATTCATACATGTTAATAACATAACCACCGAACTACAGTAAAAATTTTATAGCCAATGAACAAGTCTAGGTCCATACGAAAAATAGAAGAAAACTTATTTTTTGGCGAAAAAGCTCTCTTAATAGATTTGAAGATGAAGAAAACATGAGTTTTCTTGACTCCTAGGCCCATGGCTTTTGCATTCATGGCTATATCTCTCATATATATGGCTTATATATGAGCTATATACCATTTTCAAGGATCAAAAGTAAAAGAAGATGGTGGATGGTTTGAAGAAAACATGATTTTTCTTGACTCCTAGGCACATGGTCTTTGCATTCATGGTTATATCTCTCTATATATGAGCTATATACCATTTTCAATGATCAAAAGTAAAATAAGATGGTGGATGGTTGAGGAAAGAGAAGAAGAACAAAACTAGGGTTCAAGATCCATATAGAGAAAAAATAGATGTATAAAGATGTTGTTTCTACCTTGGTTATGGTTGAAGGATGATGGATATGTATGAACTTGAAGTTGAGCACCAAGAATCACTAAGAACTATGATTGTTCTTCACTTTCTCTTTCTATTTCACACTCACAACATTTAGAATATATTTTGAACAAAAAAAAAACTTGTTCGGTAAAAGGTATGGCTGAAAATTAGGGGTGTTTATGCTTTTAAAAATAATTTTGTTAGGTCTTCGAGGCTCATGATGGGTCTGTAAGGCCTATGGAGGCTATATCCATACAACAACCATGCATGTATCACACAAACAAATAAAATAAGAGGTTGGGTGTGGTTCTTTCCATGTTGGTTGGCCATGTGAGGGGTTTTTGGTTCCAAGTTTGAATTTTGTATTATTGTGTTGATATATTATATAATTCATGGCATATATACACTACATTGTCCAAGAATTGTATTCAAAAAATAACTTAATGTATATTTTTAAGTATGAATATTAAACTTTTGAATTAGTATAATAATTTTAGATGTTATACTTAATTTTTACATTTTAGTTTAATTATAGCATTATTTTATTATGGTGGTTGGGCCAAATTGTGATTTTTATTTAATTTTCTAACTTAGTGTATATTTTTAATGACCTTTATATTATTTTTAATTTAATTTGATAATTTTAAATATTAAAACTCAAATTCATAATTTAGTATTATTTTTATCATTATTCAATTATTTATGTGTTGTATTAGGTCTTTTTATATTAATATACAAGTTGGTTTTAAATTACATTATTATATTGGATTGCTTACATTTGATTATAATATTAAATTGTAGAGATTTATACACACACACACACACACACACACACACACACACACATATATATATATATATATATATATATATATATATATATA
>JAUMHN010444398.1:0-11175 GCA_032360265.1 Heliamphora ciliata
TGGCTATATCCTCCCATGTTCTAGTCTTGGCCACTTCGAGAGAAAGAAACCACCTCTGCACAGCTCCAGAAAGCGACGGATGAAATAACTGAGCCTTAAGATGATCATCGATCCCCATAAGGGATAAGGTCCCAACATACATTCTCAAATGGATACGCGGATCCTCAGTGCCGTCAAACTTTTCCATTTCTGGCATCTTAAACTTTTCAAGCAATTTCGCATCTGGGAATAGACACAGACCGCCTACGTCCAGCATATATTCTTCTATTCCTTTAGCTTTCCTCAGCACCTTTTTCATTCGGTTAATCTTTTCTGCCAGTGCGGATTCCCTGGTCTGAGCAGTGTTTTCATCTTCTACCACAATCGGGCGGGGAACCAGAGGTGGTACAGCAACTTGCAATATCTCTGGCCCTTGGTTGTCATCCCAGAAATTTTCTCCATTCTCGTTCACATTGTCTGGCTGTCCATTCACACCGAGCATACGGGCCTAAATTGCTTGTATCTGCGCCTGGCACTGGTTTTGGGCTTGGGTTTGCTGCTCCACAGCCCGCTGTATCTTGGTAATAGCCCTCATCAGGGCTGTCAGATTAACTTCATTTTCAGCCATGTCGGTTGATTCAGATACTCTGCGCAGTCTGCCTGTTTTTGATCTTACCCAAACTCGTGTCGACTGTACTCTTCCCGAATCAATGGTAACTCACAGAAAAACTTGGATCCCACAAGCAAAATAGCCAGTCTCAGACATATTTCAAAAGAACTCGGATAACGGACAGCAAATATCCCAGATACCCAAACAGCTGAAACTAAAATAATGCCCCTGTCAAGCTCATACCACTGGCACAACAACTAAACATCTGAAAAATCAGGACGAGAACCAAAGAGGATAGATCAACCAAGTTCTAGAAGAAAGGTTTTATCTAAACAGACGGCGTTCAGGCAAGACGACAGTTCTAACCCTCAAGAGCTTGGTTTGACCTAATGATTCTAAAGGGAAACGAATAGCACTCCAATAGGAAAACAGATCTAACTCTCTAGGATTCTGATAAAAAATGGGAAGCATAATGGCAGGATCACAAGACCAGCTCTCATAGGTATAACAAAGGAGGCAAACCTAATACAACAACCTTGAGAAGCTGAAAATCTAAGAAGAACTCGGAGGAGAGCCTCCTTGGCTGCTTCAGAAACTGCCACATACTCGGCCTTCATGGTGGAATTAACAATACAGGACTGCTTAATTCTCCTCCAACTTATAGCACCACCTCCTAAAATAAACACATATCCTGAGGTAGACTTACGAAAATCCTCGTCAAATTGAAAATCTGAGTCTGTGTACCCTAAAGGTACTAGACTGTCTTCCTAGTAAACCAACTATAATCCTTAGTCCTTTTCGGGTACTTGTTTATATTATTTACCGCAATCCAATGCTCCTGCCCTAGATTATACTAATATCTACTAACCATGCCAATGGCAAAGCAGATGTCAAGTCTAGTGCAAAGTATAGCATACATAAGGCTTCTTACTGCCGAAGCATAATGAACTGCCTTCATCTTCTCTATCTCATAATGTGTCTTAGGATACTGATCTTTTGATAGAGTGATTCCATGCTTGAAAGAGAGAAACCTTTTATTGGAATCCTACATGCTAAATCGAGCAAGAATATCATTGATATTCTTTGCTTATGATAAGCTCAACATCATTTGTTTATGATCTCACACAAGCTTGATCCCAATGATGTAACTGGCTTCTCCCAAGTCCTTCATATCGAACTGCCCAGATAACCATACTTTAACCGTAGATAATGCCCCCACATCCTTTCCAATGAGCAAGATATCATCCACATAAAGTACTAAGAAAATTACCACACTTCCGTCACGCTTCTTGTACACACAAAACTCATCCGGACTCTTATCAAAATTATAAGACTTTATGGCTTGATTAAACCAAGTGTTCAAAGATCTCGATGCCTGCTTAAGTCCATAAATAGATCTCTTAAACTTGCACAACATGTGCTCCTGACCCTTCGCAATGAATTTGTCTAATTGTACCATAATGAAACACTTGTCAAGACTTCTATTAAGGAAAGTTGTGTTAACATCTATTTGCCAAATTTTGTAATAAAAATGAGCAACAATAGATAAGAGAATCCAGATAGACTTAAGCATGGCTACCGGCGAAATGATTTTCTCACAATCGATCACTTCTTTCTGAGTGAACCATTTAGCAACAAAGCTAGCTTTGAAGGTTTTTAGCTTCCCATCTGCTTCTCTTTTCCTCTTATAGATTCACTTACATCTAATAAATTTTATTTCTTTGGGTGGTTCTACAAGTTACCACGCTTTCATCATGCTTCCGTCACGCTTCTTGTACACACAAAACTCATCCGAACTCTGATCAAAATTATAAGACTTTATGGCTTGATTAAATCGAGTGTTCAAAGACCTCGATGCCTCCTTAAGTCCATAAATAGATCTCTTAAACTTGCACAACATGTGCTCCTGACCCTTCGCAATAAATTCATCTAGTTGTACCATATAAATACACTAGTCAAGACTTCTGTTAAGGAAACCTGTCTTAATATTCATTTTTCAAATTTTGTAATAAAAATGAGCAACAATAAATAAGAGAATCCAGATAGAGTGAAGCATGGCTACCGGCGAAAAGGTTTTCTCACAATCGATCACTTTTTTCTGAGTGAACCATTTAGCAACAAAGCTAGCTTTGAAGGTTTTAACCTTCCCATCTACTCCTCTCTTCCTCTTGTAGATTCACTTACATCTAATGAATTTTATTTCTTTAGGTGGTTCTACAAGTTACCAGATCTAATTGGAATACATAGATTTCATCTCTGAATTCATAATCCTTTGCCAAAGATCTGTATCTTTATCCTGAAATGATTCATTGTATTTACAAGGCTTGATATCTAGTTCTGCTGGGATCTTATTAAAAAACTCTCCCAAGAACATATACCGATCAGGTTGATAAACAACCCTCCCACTACGACGAGGTACTACCTGTGTCTGTGTACTAGCAGTAACATTTTGTGCAGAATCTAAATCATGTGCACTAGCACCCTGTTCATGACTTGTACCTGACTCGATAATCCTTCCACTACGACGAGGCAATAGGATATCAGTGACTTGTGGTTCCTCTTTCGTTTTACTGGTATTTTCTCTCAGTTCTTTCAGAGCAATTTTGCTATTGGACCTGTGATCCATAATATAATCTTCTGCCAAGAATCGGACATTGGTGCTAACAATGACCTTCTAATCCTTAAGATTATAAAATAGGCCACCCTTTGTTCCCTTGGGATACCCCACAAAGATACAGACTTCTGTCCTCAGTTCCAACTTACCTGCGTTCCCTTTTAGCACATGTGCTAAACACCCTCAAATCCGAATGTATTTAGACTAGGTTTATGCCTAGTCCACAATTCTATGGAAATAGAAGGTACTAACTTAGAAGGTACCAAGTTTAGAATGTAAGCCGTTGCCTCTAATGCGAGTCCTTAGAACGAATTGGATAAACCTAAATACCTCATCATGGACCTTACTATCTCCATAAGAATCATTTTTTTTCTTTCTGTTATACTATTCTGCAACGGAGTGCCAAGTGCAGTCAACTGGGATATAATCTCCTCTGATGACAAGTAGTCCCTAAACTCTCCAAAGAGGTATTCTCCACTATGATCGGATCGTAGTGATTTGATACTTTTACCCAGACGCTTCTCCACCCCAGCCTTGAATTCTTTGAATTTCTCAAAGCATTCAGACTTACGGTACATCAGGTAAATATATCCATACCTTGTGTAGTCATCAATGAAACTGATGAAGTACTCAAAGCCACCTCTAGCTCGGATTGTCATAGAACCACACATATGAAAATGAACCAGTTCTAACAGTTCTTTTGCTCTATAGTTTTTGGCCAAAAGTGGTATGTTGGTCGTCTTACCCTCTAAGCAAGATTCACAGACTGAAAATGTCTCTACTTCTAATGAACTCAAAGGTCCATCTGCTACTAATTTGTTTATCTTTTTTTGATTAATATGACCCAAACGTAAGTGCCAAATAAACGTTTGGTTCATTAAATAAGGAAATTTTATCTTATACGATAAATTAAAGTGCCAAATAAACGTTTGGTTCATTAAATAAGAAAATTTTATCTTATATGGTAAATTAGATGTGTTATTCATTTCAGTTAATTGCAGTATAGAAGAGATAGGAGATACGATATACAGATCATCCACCAATGTACCAGAACAAATAAAATGTTTATTTTTCTTCACAACGACAGAGTTATCAAAATGAACAGAATACTTTTCATTTATTCAACTTGAGACTGAAATTAAATTTCTTCTAATCAAAGGTACATAAAGACAATCTTTTAGAAGTACTATCCTATCTCTACTAAAGCTGAGAGTGACATCTCTTACTGCAACTGTTGTTATTTTTGTATTATTGTCCATCTGTAGGTAAATTTTTCCATCACTAAGTTATCAGATTTTCTGAAACCCTTACAAAGAATTACAAACATGATTAGTGGCTCCTGTATCTATACAGTAGGTACCAGTAGATAACACCGCTAAACATGTTTCTACAACCAGTGAACAAAATTATCCTAACTATTTTGCCTTCTGAAAAATACTAGACATAACTTTTTCCAGTGTCGTGTCTGGTTGTAGTGAAAACATCAGTCTTTTAGTTTTTTGACACCAGTCCGTGGCCCCACTAATTACCCTAAAAACCATGTCTCCCTATTTCTGAATTCATGTTTTTCGGCTTAGAAGAAGAACTTTTTTCAGAAACAAACACATTTCTTGGTATTGAAGGAATACCATTGGTAGTTCAAACTATAGCCAAGTTATTTTTCCAGTCAACAAAATTCAATCCCGTAAGTTTGTTTTCTTTGAGTATAATTGTGAGTGAATTGAAAACCATTTTATTCCTAAGAATCACATAATTAAAATAACTGTTAATTATGACAAGCAATACTTTGAATTTATTTTAATTTGCCTTCCTCAACCATTTAAAAAAAAAATCGTCAGCAGCTTGGTACCCTGTGAACAGCATGCCTCGATGGAAGAACATCTACTATTCATCGTTTGTCGAGACAGGCCAATTCTTATTAATTTTATTATCTAGACAATTGACCCTGCCAAGTAAAATTAAATAGCTAACCTAATTTCAGTCTAGTATATAATAGCAGTGACTCAGATAGAGAGAATACTATTATATAAAATTAAGTGTTAATCATCACCTAATTCTAAATCAATCGCTTCGCAATGAATCTTTCAGATAGAGAAGTGATCCACACTAACAATTATCCAGAATTATCTTTAAAGAAGGTTTGTACTGATAATACTGTAATTAATCTGTCCGATGGGGAGAAAGGCCTTACTGCCAACACGTAGGATTTAATTACATAACGTACAAACTAGTGATGGAGATTGCGGAATTTATATGTCAATAAATTTTTTTTTCCACTTAAATTTTTAAAATATTTTTTAGGGTTATAAAAAAATTATTTAATTAAAATAAATTTATTAATTTCAAAAATCACATGATCTGAAAGAATCAAACATTTTTCTATGTACACGATTCCAAATATTCTGATTTACCAAACCATCTTTTTATGTTTTAATGCGTAACAAATAAAATTTATTAAATGCACAATTTTTCCTTCAGCTTTTTAGCTAAGATAGTGATTAAAAGTATTTATTTATTTTATTTTGTGTTTCACATTTAAAAAAATAATAATAATTTATTTAGATAAAATATTTTTTATTTAATTAATTCGAAATTCAGAATTAATTTTTACGTTTTTACAAGATATTCAATTTTATGAAAAATCATCTTAAACGTGATTTTTTTTAAAAAATAAAATATCTAAAAAAAAATTATTTAATTAAAAAACTTAATTTTATTTTTTATTATAAAATATTTTAATTAAAATTAAAATTTTAAAATTAATTAAATTAATAAGAAAAATAAAATAGATATACAATATTCACGCACTTCATATATATATATAAACACGATATGTATATATCCCGATTTTTTGATTGAATAGAAACTCTCGTGAGTTTTAAACTCCTGTTAAAGATAAGTTATATCAATTCTCGTTCCTATCAACTTTTCGTATCTCGATTGCATTAGGATTCTTTAATATACTTCGATATACACAGATATATCATATCAGTATCAAAACACATCAGAAATATCGAGCCGAGACAGCCCGAGACAGCCCACCACCGTCGGCCACCACTATGCCGCCGCTACCACCATTTGCCACCATCTTCAGGCGGCTTTTGCTGCCACTTCAGTGCTCTATTTTTTTTACACTTTTTATACTAAAAAATAGCTCTTAAAAATTGTATTTTTATGTTAAAAAATAGCTCAAAATAGCCTAACAAATTGCCTAAAACAGTTACCACTGCAAGCCACCGTCACCGTCCCAGCCCCAAACAGCCCACTGTTTGGGCTTTTTTCGGTGGTCTTTTTGCTCTTGTTTTTTTCTGAAAAATAACTCAAATATCCAGCCACCTATTTCTTAAAGAACGTCTCAAAAATAGTCTCAAAAAACCCCGAAAATAGCCCCAAAAGGCCGCTGCCGCTACACGGTTGGTTGCCGCCTATTTTGTGCACTGTTTTGGATCAGTTTTTTAATGATTTTTAGATAGTGTTTTAAGATATGTTTACTGCTATTTTATGCCCAAAAAATTATTCAAAAAATAGTCCAAAAATGACCCGAAAAATCAACAAAATTAGCCCCGAACCGCCGTCGGTGGTGGGCTATTTTTGCTTATTTTTTCTGTTATTTTTGACTTATTTTTGATGCTATTTTTAATGCATAAATACTGTAGATACTCTCCAAAAAAATTATTTTAAAATCGTTAAAAAATTACTGCTATCCGTGGCCCGTAAAAACCCGAAACCACCACTGGTGTTGTTTCCTGTTCTTCGTGTTCTTGGATATTCAACATGTTTTTAAAATAATCTAAACAGATAATTAAAAATAAAAACTGCTATTACATCGACACCTATGTCCCGAAGGCTCACATTCGATTCTAGAAAAAATTTAATCTATCACGATCCACTCTCGTGATTAAAAAATAATAATTATCATTCAAACCATTCAATCAAAGATGAATAAACAAATGATCATAAAACTGAAATTAGAATGCTTGCAAAACCAAGTTAGTACAGTTCTAAAAGTACCCTGCCCCGATAAACCGTAAACAAAAAATGAAACGGCTCTGATACCAATTGTTGGAGGCAAAACTGCCAAGATCATTATTTTTGTAAATGATTTTTGATAAAAATTAACTGGACGGGTAAACGCCGAAACAAGCTTTAGATAAAAAATTTTATGTCGAACGATCAAAATAAAAACCCGTTCAACTACAGATAATTTAGAAGAATACATTTTTCCGGTCGATTCTTCAACTACGATTTTGATTCTGAGTTGAAAGTCTCGTCAAACCTTCTACTGTATTCTCTTATGTGATTCCTAAATATAGGTGGGCTATAATCCTCCGAGAATTTGTATTGGCAGAACCTGGTCAGTTTTAGTCTTGAAGACAAGTTCTAAATATGGTTCAGCCTACCTACATATTTATAGGGCTACAGCAGGGACCTGTGGAGTAATTATGACGAAGACTTCTAGTGGAACACAAGTACCCATCCAGTAATTTTTGCAATTAAACAAACCTCATAGTGGCATCTACAATTACAAAAATCTTCTAGCGATTTCAGCAATTTTGATAAAATATTAAATTACAGTTCACACCATTAAAGAATTGTAATTGCACTCTAAGCTATAATTTCAATACCTTCTTGTATTGAGCTCCTTTATTAAATGTTTAATATTTCTCCCCACGTTAAGATTTTCGATATCCGTTAATTAAATTTAATTGGCATCTTAAATTTCTTAAGTTCTTCCGCTTAACTTATTTTATTGCCAGATAATTAAATTCACCTGTAGGGTTTGGTCCGGTCAAAACTTATAAGCTTGCTTAAAGGAGTATCATCAATCCTGATCATTCGAGACGTATATTCCGTCAATAATTAATATTCACCATATAAATAATACCGTTATCCAACTTACTGGAAATATAGATCTATATAAGATCGCACCCTCTAATGAATCAAAATAACAAATATTAAATATACGTAATTAATAATTATTTCAAGATTAAGAGTATAAATACTATTCATAATAATCTTAGGATGTGAATTAATTTATATAATCAGTATAAAATTAATTACTTCAATGCGTCCTATTCAATATACACAAAGTGTATTAGCAAAGAGAGTCGAAATAATTGACGACGCTATTATCTATTCCCCTTAACCAAGACAAACCTACTAAAATTCTGTACTATAGTCGTACCAATGGTACATCCATTTTCATCTAAATTGTGGATATAAAACTTTATTCTACAAGAACCTAAAATCTGATCTTTTGTGTATAAGCGGTACTTTACACACCAGTCTATGTAAAGTGAAATGAAAATGCACACCAGTGTGTATAAGCGGTACTTTACACACCATCTTAATGACAATGCATACATTGTCATTAAGATTTTTATAAAATGAAAAATTAGTTTTATTAAAATAAAATTAAATATTAAAAATATGGTTTTGAGTATACTAATCCTAACAAGAGTCACACTCACAGTCTGTGCTATGGCCATATGATCACATAGTCCGTGCTATACGTCATGGCCATATGATCTCATAGTTTGTGCTATACTTCATAGTCTGTGCTATGGAATGTCTGCATTCGTAGTTAGGGCTACGTTACATAGTCTGGCTATGTTTTCTCGTGTCTCTGCTCGATAAGCAACAATATTAGTTAGCCAAGTTATTGGGAATCCCAGTAGTTTGGGTCATTCATAACTCGAGTGGCTCGAGTAAAATGCATAGTACTCTATCTCACAGCTTGTGCTAGGTAACAAACTACGATGGCCATCCAAGCCACAAAGGGTCCCAATAGCTCGGATGCCTAAGCTAGAGTAAGAATCATGTATAATGTGAACATTTGCTTGCATGACAATCCGCTCGGGCAACATGAGTTCAGTATGCGGTACTTTGTAAAATTTAGCTCAATAAAGGTGGCCGAGCCATTTAGAGGGCAAGTAGCTCAAGGCCTCAATGGCTCTATCAACTTGAAATCTAGTCGAATGCTTCTTTTGAGTCCCATTATTGTTTTACCTGCATATTTAATTAATCCAAAATACCCAAGTTACTGTAGGGTTGAGTAGCTTGGGTTCGAAGCAGCTCAGAGTTAGAGTAAAAGCTCGAATATTTTGTTGTTTCAATGTACCATTCTTTTTTTTATTTATTCATCACAGTGCTAAGCTACTTACTCAAGTGACTCGAGACTTGAATTCATTCGAATTTGTTAATACTTGATAGCTTCTTTCATTTTGGCCATCTACAATCTTCAATAAGTTCTTTATATGAAGTCTGTTAGGTATAATAGTTGACTAGTATGGATTTTTAGTCTTTCAAGAAATTTTCTATTTCACTACATATTTTATATTTTATAATTTTAACTAATTAAATTAATTTGAGCAATAAAAATATATTAAGTTATCAATCACATCATTAAACATATATTGACTTATTTTTATATATATGTTATCCAACCAAAATTAGGAATAGCAATTTTTCTTGTCTCGCCCCGATCCCGCCCTATTCTTGCCCCGCTTTGTAGGTTTTTTTTTGCCAATAACAAACGGGGTGGGGACGGTATTTGCTCTTCCCGTCCCGTTTTTCCTTGCCCCGCTCCCGATTACATAAAATAAATATTTTTTAAATATATAATATATGTATAAAATATAATTTTATAAATATAATAAGTTTAAAATATTATATTTATCTCTAATTTTACTTTTTTATTTCTTATATTTTGTATATTTAATTATATTAACTAATCAACTATTATTTTTTTATTTATTATATTATTTATAACTTTTATTAATATTACTCTTTTAAATATTAAAAATTATACTCAAAATATTCTCGTACCCACTCTGTTCCTCGCTATTTTTTCGATATTTTCTCATATTTCCACCCTAATCAAATAGAAAATAAGAATAAAAAAACTAATTTCTGACCCCACCCCACACCCATTGCTCTTCCTAATTAAAATAGTTAATAATAGTGTTAAAATAGATGCAAAACAAACTAGGCAAAATAATTATTAATATCATAGTTCCCCAACTTTAGCCCCACCGTCATGTTTTTATTTAGGGTAAATTACATTTAGACCCCCTGCATTTCTATTATATATCACTGTCTACCCATTTATTCTTAAAAATCGCACTGCACCCCTTATTTTCTTAAAATTGATAATACTTTAGTCCATTTGTTAGTCAATAGTTAGTTGACTTAACAGAATGGTATGAAATCAGCTAAAATTTAACATAAAATTCAAATTTTATCCTTCATCTGCCCTGCCCCTTCTCTTTCTTCACTCACTCACACCAAAACTTCAGCCCAAATGCCGCTACTGGAGGTAGCGCCGCCAGTTTCACTGTCACCTAAACCCTCACCACCACCGCAGCACCACCGCACAAAAACCCTACACCACCACTGCCGCCCCGTTCGATTGAACACCACCACCGCGCCGCACTGCCGCACCACGGCACGACCCGCATATACATACACACACATACATACATACATGAAGAGCTGTTGATTTCTGTTGCGAAACCACCACTGCAAACATGCACACACACACCGCATACACATATACATACACAATGGAATTTGAGAAACTGAGCTCATAATGAAGCTCAAATCAGAGGAAAGGGTGAGTGAGGGATTTGGGTGTTTCGAATTCTAACCCTAACCCCAAACCCTCACCACCACCGCACCGCACCACCGCAAAACACTCCTCACCCCCTTCTGTGCTCGTGCGTTTGGCGACACCATCGACGACGGCGCTGATTTCTATTTGGGAGTTGTCGCAGTTTGTGACGAGCTTATTGTGTATTTGTGTTTGTGTGTGTGTGGATTTAGAATCACCACCCCTCACCCCAAATCCTCACCACCACTGCGCCGCGCTATCTCTGTCTCTCGATTTCTATTTTGAGCTCAGAGACGGGGATTGAGAAGAAGATGAGAGAAAAGTGTATGTATATGTGTGTGTATGTATATGTGTATGCGA
>JAUMHN010444408.1:0-11174 GCA_032360265.1 Heliamphora ciliata
TAACCCCACATACCGAGGAGAACCAACAAGAATGACACGTCAATCTGGATAACCTACTCAGATTCCCTGATAGAAATTACGTCAGCTAAACGCGTTTCTAACTTGGCTCCCAAGTTTATTAATCCAAGCGCCCAAAGGCAGGACTAATCAATCCCAAGGTTCAACCCCCATGCTCACATATACACATTGTTCACATATGACCCGCAGACTATCACGTTCACGTCATCAAAATATCTAAACACATGCAGTCAAGCACACGCAATCAACCTCACGCGGTGATGCAACCTCTTTCCACGGCTCCTAAGTATTCAAACCCAGAGCTCTGATACCAAGTTGTCACGCCCCAAACTCCGAGCCCCGTGAAACACCTACAACAACCAGATAAAACCCATCCCGATAATACACTCTCAAAGATAAACCATACATGCATTGTATATAAACGCCAAACGGTAACATTTCACAGCTCCAACGCCCGAAAAACATATTATAGCATACATGTAACAAAAGAGAAAAAGGAAGACTACATCTCTTCCACTCTCCCGCACCTCCTGATCAACCCGCGTGACCAGTACCTGAAGAAATAAAATATCCCACATTGTGAGCCAAAACTCAGCAGATTCTAAACAACACATGAAGTATAAGCAAAACATGCACGATAAACAAAGTGCAGTTTTTGACTCTCTTTCAAGCTATTAAAACAATTTGAAAACAGTTTTAGATCACGACTCACCAGAGTCAGAAAACCATTTTCACATGCAAGGGAAAGCGAGGATAAAAATTATTTTTTGACTCATCAGAGCCTTGAAAACGATTCTAGTATTACGATTCCCACAGGCTATTAATACAGTATTTCGACTCCTGTAGGCTGACAGTTTTTAAAAAAATTGGTCTATCCATCCCAATATGCAGTACATGCAATCCATGAATCTTCTCGGACTTTCACCGAAGGACCGCAACCCCTATCTATGCAACGCACACAACCCGTGCACCCTACACCACGCACGCAACACATGCAACACATATCTTCACAGACTTTCACCATAGGACCGCAGCCCCCGAATACACACACCGGTTTTGGCAGCCTACCTCATACACCGGCTTTCGCAGCCTACCTCATACACCCACACACACACACATGCATCATCATCCAGGATTTACATCTACTGGATCACATATTCATCTAATCCATTTCATCCACATATGCAAACCTAAACCAGGATTTAAAACATATAACCATGTATCAACACGACATCCACAAACCACGTCACATGCCTATAAAACTCTAGGTTTTAAAACATAAACCATGTTACACATAATGATATCACCTTATGTAATTCACTTACATATTCCGTACATAAATAAGCAATTATAAATGTACAAGTCAGTTACAAATGCACATAGCCACACATAACCTCACACCACGACGCCTCCCGTCACGTGACTCAACATCCACACACCTGGACCCACGACGCACACACGCGCCAACACGATCAACAAGCCTACACAACTCGACCTAACCGAAGGCCAACACCAAATCCACAACCGTGGTTCTCACCAAAACCTCACACTTCCCGTGCATAACCATCACGCACATGACCGAGCCACAACATCCAAAACCTAACCAGGCACGTCAACCCAAGGATGACATCTAAATAAACACCCGGGATCACAACACGAACCCTCAAAACCACCACAAGATCAACCGCACCCCAAAGGAATCCACAGGTATTTACATCAAGTAATTCTCATAAATAAATCAATTGAATACCATAGGACACCAATTGAAAACCAAAATCCAACCACCAAACCACCAACAAAATAGCCCAAAATTCAGTCGACTGAACCCAACCCCCAGTCGACTGAAAAATCCACTGAAAAAGCCCAAAAAGCCCAAAAGCACTGTCCAGTCAACTGACCTTCGAGGTCCAGTCGACTAAACCTCAAGAACACCGATACAGTCGACTGAACCTATGAGTTCAGTCGACTGAACCCACCCAGAAACTGATTCTGAGCTACGGGTTCAACCTCCAAACCCCGAATCGAAGCCTCTAAACTCCCGTCCAACACCCTCGGACATATACACGCCTAGGCCTACTACCAAGACCACAACAGAAACACCCGGCACTCGATTCCATCCACGAAATCACCGAAAAACATGTTTTAAACCCAAAATCTAACTTTAAAACAAATGCAGATCTACAACAATCTACCCGTTAAAAGCACCCGTGTTTACCCATAGCACCCTTATACAGCAGTAGGGTCTAGAATTCTACCTCGGTGAGTTCAAAACTCGACACCTCGATCCTTGTGCAAAATTGAGTTTCGCCAGAATCAAAATTTGATCGGATTGTTGCGTAACCCACCGTGCCAAAAGCAAAGATCCGCTGTCTGATCGTTGAAAATCGAGCCCCGGGCCCTCGAGAACTTAGAGAGAATGTAGAGAAAAAATAGGAAACTTAAGAGTTAAGAAAACGGGTTAGGGTCTCACAATCCGAGTCACTTACAGAACCTTGAGCTGAAGAGAATGCCAAATTTTTTGAAACCTTTTTGTTTTGAAAATTTAGCTCATAGGTTTGCAGATTTCTAATTAAATCTTCAACATAAATAGAATCGATATCTTTACTCTCTTCTATTGCTGTGACTTTTGGTTGGAAACGTTCGGGTAAAGATCTAAGAATTTTTCGAACGATTTTAAAAGTTGAAATTTTTTCACCAAGATTAAACGAGACATTCACAATATCACTTAATTTTGCATAAAAATCGTCAAAACTTTCATCGTATTTCATACGTAGAGTTTCAAAATTTGTTGTGAGATGTTGAAGTTTTGAGATTTTTACGGTATCAGTCCCTTCATTAGTGATTTGAAGAATATCCCATACTTCTTTAGCCAAGTCACATGTACTAATTCTGTGAAACTCATCTTGTATGACTCCACTAAAGATAGCATTTATAACTTTGTTATTCCAACCTGCATTCTCAAAATTAGCTCTGTCCCATTTAGCTACGGGTTTAGGGACGGTTACGCCATCAACAACACTGGTGGGAGGCTTGTAACCCTCAACAATGGAAAACCAAACTCTTTCGTCAATAAATTTCAAAAATGCTCTCATCCTAACTCTTCAAAAGGGCTAATTGTGGCCGTCAAAA
The DNA here is from genome assembly GCA_032360265.1 of Heliamphora ciliata. Lineage (NCBI taxonomy): Eukaryota > Viridiplantae > Streptophyta > Magnoliopsida > Ericales > Sarraceniaceae > Heliamphora > Heliamphora ciliata. The sequence goes on from JAUMHN010444408.1 coordinate 3,148, forward strand.
AGGGGTGGTCTACCAGTCGAAGCGCATTCTCTATGAAAATTCATTAATTGCAAATTAGTCAATGGATCACACAAAAAAAGAATTTTTTTAAAAAAAATTTTGTGACCTGTTTTGATACCAATTGAAAAATTCCGTTTACCGACTGATTTGCACTAATTAATTTTCTTAACTAAGCTAAACGCTGCAAAAAGCTTAAATCAATCAATCACCCAAGCAGAAAATAAAAACAACCACAATCACACACGAAACGACGATTTTAACGTGGAAACCCCCAAATCGGGTAAAAACCACGAGACCACACCGGGTCTAGAAAATCAAACACTATAAAATCAAACGTTGGTTACAAAGAAATCTTACAATCTCGACGTTGCACCCACAACCAATGGTAGTAAGCCTGTTTTTGCCGAATCCACGTGCACCAACTCCTGTGCTTGCCTGCTACTGGAACCAGCACCGGACTTCAATGCTTGAGAATCCTCACAAGTGACCCCACGAATCCAAACTTATTGTTGAAGCTTTGATTAACTTGATGATTGGTTTGATTGAGCGAAAGTTAAAGTATCATTAGGATATAGACTAACTTGCGCGTATGTAAACTAGCTTGGGAGAATAATAAACAATCTCATAAACTCTCTATGGCGGCTAGGTTTTCATAAAATAATAGGAGGCACATATAACAAGAATCCCTAGCTACCTATTTATAGGATCCTGCCAAAACCATCGTTGTTGCTGCAATTAAGCGTTGTCTCGCCAAGGACCGCTCGAGCGGTCTATTCACCGCTTGAGCGGGGAAGCTTGTTCTTTAGAAAATTGTTGGAGAGTACAAAACAACCGAGAGGTGCAATGGACTGCTCGAGCAGTCTGTCGGGCTGTCTGACTCCGTGGATAATATTTTTTATGTTTTCTGCTCGTTTTACGTGGCCCTGTAATATTAAAACCAAAACTCGAACAAGACAAGTGTCAAAATATTAATAAATAAAATAAATAATTTGCATAAACATTTGTCACAGATTTGCCAAACTAAAAACGAATTGGACAGAGGCGAAAATCCGTAACAATTACAAAACCAAAAGAGGATTATGAGGGATAAGATGTGCATTCTTACTCAATAAATTTTAATCAAAAGTCATTTTCTCAGCTAAATCTACAATAGTGTGCCCTTTTTCAAAACCATTTCAAACATCTTTAGGCCATGTTGGGTTTATTGGAATGATAGTGAAATAAAATAATGATTTTATCTAAAAATTAATTCCAATATTTGGTTAGCTGGAAAACTAATTGATATATGTCAAATCTAGAAATAATTACTTTTTCTTCATTTAATAAGAATTCCAATGCAAATACCAAAAAAATTATCATTCTATTTATGTGCAAAGTTATTCTATTGAACCAATTACTAGCTTAATTATTTCCTTTTATCATTAATATTTGCTGTCGATTCTAACATTATCCTACTATGATCACTTCTTATTTCACCTTTTTCCTCATATATACCAACACTTCATATCATTTCTTTTATTATTTCATACTTTGTATTCAGCCCAAATTACTTGTTACAATAAATGAAATTGAAAACAAGTTAGATAAAAAATTATTAGATTACATTTAGGTAACAAAATGCCTTTGAGCTAAATTACATCTATCTAAGGCTAGATTCCACATTTTTTTATATTTTAATTTTTAGCCTTTAATCTCTAGTGATTTTTTCTCTATTTTGTGGAAAAGAAACTTCACTGATGACAAAGAAGTTCGTTCTATGAAAATGTTGATTTTTTATTCGAAAAGTGTTGATTTATCGAATTCGCTTCAGATTGAGTAAATCTCGGCAAAATTCTTGAAGATTACGTAGATCAAGATAAATTTATTACATATTGAAGTAAATACTTAGTATAAAAATGCGGCACCCTTCTAACCATATTCATTCAAATAGTTCTTCTAATTGCTCTCTCTCTCTCTCTCTCTCTCACACACACACACACACACACACACACAAACTGTCATGCCCCAAATTGCGGGTCACGCGAAAATCTTACGAACATCACTAAATCGTCCCAACACAAAAAAGGATTTAGAACCAGAAAATCAAAACAAGGCAAAAACCTTTGTAAAACGTACTACCAATGGTTTATTTAATTTAAAAGAGTAGCGAAGAGACCACGGTCACAGTCCCACAAGCAAAGCCTTTAAAACGAAATACACGTTTGAGATCAAGAAAATCTTTTATATATTTTTTTTAAAAGGAAACTTAGGCCGTTCCAAAATCTCCCTCGAAGTACAAGAGTTTGAATGAAGTAGAAATCATTTGCAAACCCCATTTGTAAACCGTTGCACCAACCAGTGAAAAAAATGTAGTACTAAACTACGAAAAACAACAACTAACCCAAGGTTCTCTCGAAAGCATTAAAACATGCATACATTGGCCCACGGCCATAAGAAAAACATATGGTTTACAACATGTTATACTCAATCATGGAACATATACAGAAAAGTATAAACTATCTAACAAAGACCAAACAACAGGGTCTCGTCAATAGCCAACCCCAGGCACATCAAGGTCACCCCACAGGACCACGTCCATCTGAAAAAAGTTTTACAACAAAGTCTCACACCTTGAGCCGAAGTCCAATAGGAACATACTATAAAGCTGTAAAGCAGGTTATGCAATCATAAGCATACAGACTCAACTACAGGAGTCAAAAATATTTTTTCACCCTGAAAACTACCAGTTTTCCATCAGGCCAACACGAGTCTCAAAAAAATGGTTTTACTTCATAAAATCCCATGTTTCCACCCATAAAATCATGCATATCTACCATGCAGATAACATGCCATAGTTAAAGGAAAACAGTAATCAAAAACCTAATTTTTTCACCCGGATTACACAATCGGGAACAAAATGTTATTTTCTCACTCGGACCACACAACCGAGGAAAATAAAACGATAAGCAGTAATAAAATAGTATGCTCCACTCGGGCCACACTATCAAATAGAATAAGGTAAATTGAATCCTATGTACCAACTCTACCACACACAGGGACAAAGGTAACAACTATACACTCTTATCCATTACCTTAGTCCTGGACCACTTTAGGCCTGCTAGGTAATGACAGCTTTCATACGGAGTCACAACAATGTAACTGCTTAATTTACGGGCCTGAAACCCGAGGGTACAAAGCACCCATTGCTTAATTTATAGAGATTAACCCAAAGGTACAAAGCACATACGCTGCGCACGTTTCTGGACTTCCACCGAGGAGCAATAGAAGCCTAACTCAACACACCCACTGTCACGGTACATCTGTGGAAGTCATTTTAAAAAGCCATCCATAACTCAACTACGAAAACCCGTAAAACAATTATATATCAACATGTATAAGAAGAGATCCAATCCATCCACCATGGAGATCTACTAGCATGTAAAAACATATTTCCAACAAAACGTTTCAAAAGATGAGACTCAACCCGCAAGGGTTAGCTCCAAACCTAAAAAAAAACACGTTTTTCCACAATTTTCACGAAACTTCATTTTCAAAATCACTTTTTTGAAAACTACAGATACCAACACATCTGAATCATGAAATAAACCAAGAAAGGCGTAAAAATGTACTTTTTACCCAAAAACTAATGTTTAAACATGAAAACAATATTTACTGCATTTTCTACCTAGTGAAAACACATATAATTATACGTAACATCCTTTAACAACAATAAGGTCTAGAATCTTACCTCGTTGAGCTAAAAGCTCGACGTCTCAAAAATCGAACCTCAACGAAATAAAATTCTATCTGGATGAACGGAAAGCCCCCGGCACCAACATGAAGGATCCGCTGTCAGTTTGTTGAAAACTGAGCCCCAGGCCCATCAAAATCTTGAGAGAAGGCAAAGGTTTCGGGAGGGAGAAACTAGATCTGGAAAATAAAAATTCCAAAATATCTCCAGGCTTCTTTCTTTTATAGACACGACAAAATATCAGGGTTCAGTCGACTGGTCCCCTAATCCATTCGACTGGATGAAGCTACTGGAATACCAAAATAAGCCTTACCGACATAGTTCAGTCGACTGAATTCCAGTTCAGTTGACTGGATCCAATCCCAGTCGATTGGGGACACCCGTTCAGTCGAATGGACCGCTGGAAAAAAATGGTCCATTGCGACAAACAAGTTTTTCAACCTTAAATCAAGCCAAACATGCCTCTTTCGAACCCGAACAAGCGTAAAACTCATTCACACATGTTGTCCTACTTTGAATAAACAAAACACCAAACACACCGAGGTCAAAGATTAACTCAAACTCCGTCAATACTTAAATTATTCCAAAAATAAAATATGTCAGGGTCTCACAACTCTCCCCCTCTTAAAGGAATTTCGTCCCCAAAATTCAACACCGAAACTCAAGCCATCCACTGACCCGCAACCATCGACAATCTCTGATACAAACCCAGCAACACCATATAACAGCACAAATGTCCCAGCAACTAAAATCCCAAACCTGTCGTCACACATGGTAACCATGACTTAAAGATTTGATCTCCTCACAAACTGCCCAAGTGCAAGTCCTACTGACATCACTGTCATCCCTGAGACATCTATGAAATGTCGGATCAAGATCCAACTCACACCGTACACAAACCAATCCAGCGGCAAACGCATCACATGAGACCAATCCACCCTGGTACTTGATCTCAAACACTCTCTACGCCCGAACATAGAGACGACCACCCCTTCGTTTATACTGCCACAACTGGCTTAATCACACCTCACAATGCACACTAAGGATTATCCCCGCGAGTCTAGACACAAGATGCCGAACCTTGACATCGATCACACGAAGTTACATACTGCCCGCACAAACTTTACTCATGTTCTGACGTTCACCAAACGTCCACTGACTTTGATACCACATCATCGCCTTGGTGATGCTAACAATGCCACCACAAAGCTGACACAACGCCCATCCACGAACGACAACACAAACACAAATCGATCTTCTATCATGAATCATAATTCTCACCTTAGAAAAAAAACACTAGGTGATACACCATTGTCCCAAACAAGGTTCCACCTAATCGAAAATCAATTTGGAATCACAGCCACAAAGTCACCTGATCCAAATGAGTCACTTAACCAAACACATCACGCAAACAGAACATCTCATAGGTATCTAAAACCTATACAAACCCAACCATGTTGCCCATGCAATAGCACGTCACTACACCTCACTGCACAACGCAACGTCTCGCCATCAAATGACTGATACCCAGACTACAGATTAACCCCCAACTCATAAAACATACATCAAACCCTTGAGCCCACAATAGAAAAATATTCAAACTCAAGACACCAACCAAGACTTGCATATTACACCTAGCAATTTTCTCATATCCAGAACTCATCATGGCTCTTCCGTTTCCAACCGAACAATCACATCGATCCAACAGACCATGCCAACCAAGGCTTTTTAAACATCACAACCTTCCTGACTCATACCTTACCATACTCTCGGGATCACCTTCCATACAAACAACAGTTATGCCAAAGCACAACACCTACCACAGTTGACAACCACTCCTCGACCCTAAGAACTCTGAACAGTTCAAAACTCCAAACACGACCCGAATCCAGACTTCTCAAAGTCTACCAGAAATTCACCATGTGAATATCAAAGCCGCACGGTCCTGACAAATTCCCGCTCTGCCAAGAGCTAGAAGTACACCCATACGCACAACCCAGAATAAGCTGCACACAACGGTTAAGGATTTTCTGCTGACTTCTGCACAAAGAACTTTGTGTATCAACACCAACTTTCTTATCACAAGAATAAGCACAAGCATTTCTGGTCTACCAACTCGACCTCACAAAGAACACAACCCAACTGGTTCAACCATCATACAAATAAGCCATACTGACCACAACCTATCAGGTTTACCACACTCATACGTACTTCTTTACGATTTTTCACCGTGGGATAATACTAACCCCATCATGTGATTCTTTTCGATCCCCAATCGCAAAAGTAATCAGATCCTAGGTCATGCACACATATACTCAATATCTAAGAAGGCACATATCTATGCACCACGTGTCGAAACCATAAAGAATCAAACCCACAATCACTTGATCACGATGATACAAGTCCCCGAGTCACAACTCTAAGGGTCACAACATGGATACCACATCCACAGAGATTTTTGGTCTCGGTACACAACCAAACCCCGAATCGATCAAAACCCGGCATCTCCGTCCAACAGAGATGAAACAACTCGCACTAGACAACAGTCCACAAGAAACTCCCTCTCTCTCTCTCTGTCCAGAGAAAAGAAAAGGGGTCAACAAAACCCATGACCCAATCTCTGCGTACTCTAAGTACTCATCAACACTTGGCCTCTCAAGAACCCTATAAACCTTACCTTAAAACAGCATCGACCACGATCAAACAGTCACCGTTAACCCCAATCACGGTACCCAAACCATTCGCTAAACCAAGCTCCCAACTCCTCGGCATCATTTGCACACATACGAATATCATCAATCCGCACACCTTGTACAACACATCCCATGGGATTACAAGCTCATCACTAAGCGTGCACAGAGATACATGTCAACATTTTATCGTGCCAAAATCTCACTCCACAAGGTTGCGCTTACTCACCTAACTCTTGCTAGGCAAATCACAACCACTTCACGGCCTCGAACCCACTGCCCAGCGCAACTCACATAGAAAGCGCACGACACCACATAAAGGAAACCCCATCCTAAGACCCTTCATCCAGAGTTACCAAGAACTCCCTTAACCATGCAGACTCCTTTCACACTTTCGCTCTCAAAGAACACATCGATCACAGGCATCGTAATCCACGATTTCTCACTTATCGCCCCAGGTTAGGCCAATCACATGGTACAATACTAAACCTTATTACTTCACACTTCGTTCCCATGGGCCAACAACATACCCATCTTTGAACCAAAGGTTGAACACAAACAACCTCCAAACATATCACATTCAGGATACGCTGTCTCAGCACTAACCAACCACTTGCACTCAGCACGGTTCCCAAACATGAACTCCTAATCACTAGGGTAACAACCAGACCACAAACCTGAGTTCTCATAGGTATCTCATAGAACTATTGCTCATCGCAGGTTAGAATCATAACCTAAATCCTCATCCAAGGTCATCAGACCTAACTCTGACTACCAATAACATCCTGCTAACAACTACCAACATCTTGACTACTAGGGAATATCTCCAGAATCACACATTCTGCGATCTCAACACACACATGACCAAGGATTATCACGCTCCCATCTACTATGTTCCCGTCTATACTCCATCCTAGGCACGGCTCATGACATACCTAATCCATTACATGGCCAAAACCACTACATCAACCTTACCCGGAAGGGATTATGACGATCTACAGATCCATCCACCAATCTAGTTATAATAACAGATTTCCAGGGTCTCCAACACCCTATCGCCTCTACTCACAAGGCTATCCTTAACACAACTCTAACCTCCAATAGCATACTCTCATAGCAGTCTCTAGTCATGAAGACACTCAATAGTTCACCAACCAAGGCCAACCCCACATGGTTAAACACAACTCTCTAACGAGTTCCACACTACACCAAGCGATCGACGCTCAACAAATAACCTTACCTTTGCAACTGATAGCAACCGAGTCGCGCATTCAAGACCTAAACCACTGTTATGTCGTCTCGAAGGGTGTACAGGTTATATAGAAAGAAAACATGAAACACGACAACCTAAGGTCGATCTATCATGTTATTTCTAATGCATACCACATAATTATGCTAACAAATAGCCACAATGATTATGTCGACACAACACCGTTACCGAGGAGAACCAATAAGAATGACGCGTCACTTTGAATAACCTACTTAGATTCTCCGTTAGAAATCACGTCAACTAAAAGCATTTCTAACTTAGCTCCCAAGTTTGTTAATCCAAACGCCCAAAGGCAAGACTAATCAATCCTAAGGTCCAACCTCCATGCTCACATATA
>JAUMHN010444419.1:0-11171 GCA_032360265.1 Heliamphora ciliata
TTAAAGGTATTTATTTATTTTATTTATCGTTCCACATTTTTTGAAAAATAATAATTTATTTTGATTAAATATTTTTTCATTTAATTAATTCAAAATCTACAATTAATTCTCACATTTTTTCAAGATATCTGATTTAAAAAAAATCATCTTGAACGTGATATTTTGTAAAAAAAAATATCTAAAATTTTTTATTTAATTAATTAATTAATTAATTTAAAAAATTAATTTTATTTTTCATTACAAAATATTATAATTAAAACTGAATATTCGAATTAATTAAATTAACTGGATAAATAAAATCAATATTTATCATTCACGCAGTTAATAAAATAAATAAATTAAATGCAAGATAAATATATTTCAGTTTTATGATCGAATCGAAATTCTAAATAGTTTCAGTCTCCTGTTTAAAAGGATAAGTTTTAAGATCCTTTTCTGAATCAGCTTCCTAATTTGGATAAACATTGCTTGTGCTTGGATGGAAACCTCTTCAGTGTTTTGCTTAAAAAGAAGCACTGCCAACCAAACATTAGCCAACCAAACTGCATCCAACCTAACTGTTTATTGCCTGCGTGCGTCGCTAAAACTACAGCTGTTTGCATCGCTGAAACTGTTGTTGTTTGCGTCATTGAAACTTTCTGTTTAGCTGCTGCGGTGGCTGTTTTGCATCGTTTTTTTTATTCGAAAAAAAAATTGAAAAAAAAATTGCAAAGGAAAAAAAAAACACACCAGTTGCCGCGCCAACCGCCGCCGGTTGCCGCTGCCTTCGTTCTTCCATAACTGTTTTTATTTTTTTTTCCTATAAACTAGAAAAAAAATTAATGAATATAAAATTTTTACATCGAAACCTATGTCCCGTAGGCTCACATTCGATCTAAAAAAATTAATTTATCACAGTCAACCCCCGTAAAAAAAAATCATCATCCACGCATTCAATTAAACATGAAAATAAATGATGATCATAAAACTGGGATTAGAACGCCTGCAAAACAAAATTAGCAACAGTTCTAAAACTACCCGGCCCCGGTAACCGAAGATAAAAAATAAAACGGCTCTGATATCAATTTGTTGGAGGCAAAACTGTCAAGATCATTGTTTTTGTAAACGATTTTTGGTAAAAAATTAACTGGACGGGTAAACGCCAAAATGGGCTCCAAATAAAACTTTTGACATCGAACGATCAAAATAAAACCTGTGCAACCAAAGTTAATTTAGAAGAATACCTTTTGTCGATCGATTCTTTAACTACGTTTTGATTTCGAGTTGAAACTCCTGTAAGATCTTCTACTGTATTCCCTTACGCGATTCTCGAACGTAGTGTGTGCTACAGACTATCGAGAACTCGTGCCGGCAGAATCTAGATATCTTTAATTTTGAAAGACAAGATTTGATATCATCATCTGAAATTGGTTCAGCCTACCTGCATATATATAGGGTTATAGTAGGGACCGAGAAAGTAATAATGAGTAAGAATTCTAGTGAAACACATATACCTACCCGTGGTTTCTGCAATTATGGAAAGACGCAGTAATTTTTGTAATTTTTATAAAACACTGAATTACAATTCACACCACTAAAAAATTATAATTGCTCTCTGACCCATAATCTCAATACCTTTTTGTATTGAGCTCCTGTTATTAAATGCTTACCATTTCTTCCCACGTTAAGATTTTCGATACCCGCTAATTAATTTAATTACGGACAATTTAATTTAATCGGCATCTTGATATTTCTTAAACTATTCCGCTTAACTTATTTGACCGCAAATAATTAAATTCACCTGCAGGGTTTGGTCCGGTCAAAACTTATAAGCATCCTTAAGGAGGTATCGTCAATCCCGATCTTTCGGGATGAAAATTTCGTCAATAATTAATATTTACCATATAAATAGTACCGCTATCCAACTCACCAAGAATATAGACCCATATAAGATCACACCCTTTAATGAATCAAAATAACGAATATTAAATACATGCAAATCAATAATTATTTCAGGATTAAGAGGATAAGCACTATTCATAATAATCTTGGGGTGTGAATTAATTTATATAGTCAGTATAAAATTAATTACTCCAAATATCCCGTACAATACACACAAAGTGTACTGGCACAGAAAGTCAGAACAATAGACGACGCTATTATCTGTTTTTCGTAATCAAGACAGGCCTACTAAAACTCTGTAACACAGTCATACCGGTGGTATGTCCATTTCTATCTAAACTGTGAACATAAAACTTATATTCTGCAAGAACCTAAAATCTGATATTTTGTGTGTAAACCGTACTCTACACACCAGATTAAATATTATACGGAATATTAGATATCCATGCATAACAAAGAAATAATATACATACATTGCTCATAAAGATTCTCATAAAATAGAAAATTAATTTTATTAAAATAAAATTAAATACTAAAAATATGATTTTTAGTATACCAACCCTAACAATTGATAGATGAGATTTTCCTTGATGAATTTGTTTACTTGGTAGGCTTTCAAAACTGAGTAAGAGGCAGTTTCGACTCATTTTGTGAACTACTCAATTGCACGAGAATAAACTCGTACCCATTTGATGCCTTGGGTGTAGCCTTCCTTATTACATCTATTCCCTAAACTGAGAATGGCCACGGCAAAGTCATGCTATAAAGTTGAGACGGTGGTACATGTATAAGGTTTACATGGATATGGCATTTTTGGCACCTCCAGATGAACTGTATGTGACGCCCTATCCTCCGGACACGTCGGGACATACATAAACATAAATAAAGAGATATTCTAGCCATTCATTCATATTTACATACGTTAATCATTACATCATAAAGGAGTTTTGACCCATTTAAAGTACTTAACTATTATAGTTTCACCAAGAAATTTAAAAAATTACACTAAGCACAAGAGAACTGAATATAAGAACAAAAGAAGAGGTCTCGACTCCTCAGAATGCATCAGCGAAGTCCACAAGTTCTTGGAACTCACCCTGTTCTTCAAATTTTTCCTCTGGGATGACTTCCTCAAAGAACTCCTCCACACCTGTGGCATGAATGCCATGAGCCAAGACCTAGAAGCAAAACACTCTAACCTTCTAACTAATCTCACGTCACAAAATTCACCACAACACATATCATATAACACCCAGTACAGTTTATGGTCAAGGAGATAGAAATATTTATGACAAGATAGCAGATAAGTTAATAAATATGTGCATATAAGATGCCGTGTATGAAATGTAGATGCCCAACTCAACATGCACCGAGATTATAACAGGGATTCCATGCCGGGAATCACCATAATAGACTTGATGGGAATTTGATCACCAAACCTATCCTCGCCTCGTTGCAAAAGGTAAACGCTCGCCTTGGCTACAAGCCTCAGCTGTTTTACTCAATTACAACAGCATGGGGGTTGGCCAACCAATTTTTTCCATCATTATCCGGGCCAACCTATCCCACATTAAGAACCAGGATGCTCATTTGGCGTCAACCCAAAATCTAAGAGATAATCAAGAGACGATTCATATTATAGAAAGTACCAAGATGAGGGATTTAGGACCGCCATAATTGAGCTCTCTCCGAAATTACCACAGCAGTGGGATTAGGTCCGCCGAATTAGGCTCTCTCCGAATTTACCCTTTGAAACATTATGGTAATGTGGTTTAGCTCTACCGAAATTGAGCTCTCTCCGAAATTATCACTGTAGTGCGATTAAGTCCGCCAAATTAGGCTCTTTTTGAAATTACCAAATTTGCCTGTATCATAACTCAAGGAGCGACGAAATCAAAGTGACATCAAAACTAGAGTGCTAGTGACGAACCTGTGGTGCCTAACAATATTAATGATAAACCATTTCAAATGCCGGGCACGTACCAAGGGTGTACATGGGGAATATATCCCAAAATATTTATGAAAAATGGCAACCAGGGACACCCTAGATTTAGAACCAAGAACAACAATCTTAATATAGCCCATCCCAACAATGGCAACGGCATGAGGGCGGGCCAACCATTACATGAAAGGTAAATGCCCTAGTTTGGGATGTGACACAAAAGGTAAATGCTCGCCTTCGCTACATGCCTCAACCATTTTACTCAATGGAAACGGCTTAGGGGCGGGCCAACCAATTTTGTTCATCCTTATTCGGGCCAACCGATCCCACATTAAGAACTAAGATGCTTGTTTAGCGTCAACACAAAGTCTAAGAGATAATCAAGAGACAATTCACATTATACAAAGTACCCAGATGAGGGATTTAGGACTGCCATAATTGAGCTCTCTCCGAAATTACCACAACAGTGGGATTAGGTCCGCCGAATTAGACTCTCTCCAAATTTACCCTTTGAAACATTGTGGCAATGGGGTCTAGGTCTGCCATAATTGAGCTCTCTCCAAAATTAACACCGCAGTGGGATTAGATCTGCCGAATTAGGCTCTCTCCAAGATTACCCAATTTGCCCGACTCATTACTCAAGGAGCAACAGAATCAAAGAGACATCAAAATCATAGTGCTAGTGACGAACCCATATTGCCTAACAATATTCATGATAAACCATTTCAAACACCGAGGACGTACCCAGGGTGTACAAGGGGAATATATCGTAAAATATTTACGAAAAATGGCAACCAGGGATGCCCTAGGTTTAAAACCAAGAACGACAATTTGAATTCAGCCCATCCTAACAACGGTTTGCACAGATGGACTCCAATATGTCAGGATGCAAGTCACAATGTTCATAATATGTACCATCGATCTCAAGTGCAACAATTTATAACATGCCATCAACTAGCATGGTAAGGTTCATGATACAATTTGCAAAACATAAGGTACAAGTATGTGAATCATAAGTTACAATTCTCAAGATATGATTTAAACATAATAGCATGAGTTCTAAACCATCATACATTCACTTAGAAATACTTATAAACTAATTCAAATCAAACATCATATAAAAACTCGGGTCTTATAGTAAAGGGTACTCAAATATACACTTAGCAACTTTTAAGGCTAAAAATCAAGTATTAAATAAAAAGGGCCGACAAGGTTTTGGGGTATCTAGACTTGAAATCAAGTTATAATTTTTGTACACCATTTAGATAAAAATATTTTCTACAACTCTCATGTTTAACACCTAGGCCAAAACCTAAGGCAAAAGGTTGAACAAAACATCCTAAGTAAAAACGGTTCAACACTTTTCTCAAGATTTCACCAAAACAATGGTTGTGTTGGTCTTGGATTTGGGGTATCATATCAAGTCCAAATGAGCCCATTTCTTAGTATGTTCTAGTTTAACAAGTCCACTACAAGTTTTATGTTTAGATCTAAGGGTAGTTGTTTGAAACAAGTTAGACGTTTTGGCCATTTTACAAAATAGGTTCTGTCAGCCGTCAAAACTCAGCAAAGCCGGTTTTGGATAGAGGGTTTGAAACGGTTTTGGGGTATCATCTCGAGAATTTAAAGTCTGATTTTTGGGTAGAAAGTACTTCAATATGTTAGCTACAATGTTCATGTAAATCGCGTTTGGAATAGATCACTAAAAATAAGGGTTTTGGGCTATATAAAAATAGGTGACAGAAGCGTCCCTTGAGAGCTGAAACTCAATAGAGATTTTCAAAGGGTTTTTGACCTATCAAAACTCAATTATTTGTGCTCTTTCTTGGTGGTTAGATATATATGCATGTTATCTATAATTTTTATGTTTTGAGTAAAGCTCGGATCTCACTTTAAACTAGGATTTCCAAGTCGGTAGTGTTGACTGGTCGAAAAATGACACACTTTGGTAAAATTGCAATATCTCGAGTTCTACTTATGCAAATAAGTTGAAACTAATTTTGGATGAAAGATAACCCAAAAAATAAATAGCTGCATAAATAACATGCTTAGATCAATTTTTTACATTAAGTTATGGCATTCCAAAGTTCAGGACAGAAACATCTATGTTCTCAAAAATCAAGTCTCTTAGGGTCCAAGTCTTCTACTTGTGATATGTCAAGTTTTTGTTCCATTTCTTTGCATGCTTGTATTTTAGACTTTAATATCAAGGGTCCAAAATACTTAGAAGTCATCAAACTCAAAGATAACAACTTACAAACACATCTCATATCATTCAAGAACACAACAGCCCCTATTTTGTTACTACGACGCCTTCTCAGTTTGATTTTAGTTCTTGATTTTTAGAGTGTTTAAAAGGTTGTGTTGGGGGATATTTTGAGGGATATTAGACACAAGATTTAAATATTTTACTTACTTTCTTGAGGGCTCAAGGGATGGTGGTATAGAACGACTTAGCTTTAAAACAAGGAATTTTGCATTGGTTTGCGTGTCCTTTTTTGCAAGAAAATGCATTAAAAGTTAATTTGATATATTTTTTTTGTGTCTTATTCTACTGAGATCTATTATTTTAGCATGGTTATGATAAATATAGTATTCCCATGTATTATCATAGTTTCCATAGCAATTGATTAAATAGATGTAATCTTTTAAGTCAAATTAAGTTATTTTTACAACTTATGACTTTTTGACTTATTTTGTAGTGTATGAACTTCAATGATGATTTGTTTACTTCTTGTGACCTATAGCACTATCTTATTATATATATTACTTGTTCAACAAGTATTGAATCATCATAATACTTAATTTAAAACATTTCTCATTATTTTAAGCTAAAAAGAAAGCAAAAAGTCACTTTTTGACACACTTCCCAATGTGGTCGGCCACTAAGGGGTATTTTTATCATTTTTTATGTTATTTTATCCTTTGCTATTTAATTATACTTATATCCTTGATTTAGGGTATCCATGTGTCAAAATTAGAGTTTTAAGACTTTTTGCTGTACTTAGGGGCAAAATGGTCATTTTACCCTATCTATGAGGATTTTTAATTTTTTTAACTCATTATTTCATTATATTTACTTCATTTAGAATGTTATGGGACTCTTCGGGTGATAAGACTTTGTTGTCTGAGTTTTTGACTTTATTGGTGTTTCTGGGCCGAACTTAGGGTTTTCGATTCGGTTAGGGTTCTGAACTTCTTCTGTGTTCTATTGTCTCGTGAAGTATCAATTACTAACACTTAGGGTTTGGGCTAGATCTTTACATGGGTCATTATCAACTGGGTTGTTACGACTAGGGTTTGTACCGGGTCGTTACAAACTACCCCCCTTAAACAAATTTCGTCCCCGAAATTTTACCCCGTACTTCATCGTATGGAAGATTGAGGATGATTTACTAGCATTATGCCTTTTCATTCTCCAAAATTGTGTTCTATTTACTTGAGTTGTTCTTTATTGCGGGTGTCGATAAGGTTGAGCTCATATGTTCAGCACTTAAAGTAAAGGTTACTTTGTCCTACTAACATCTTAAACTGATTATTACCAAATCTTCAAGAACCATGTCACATAACCAGCTAGCCCCAAAAAGTTCGTATCTCTATCACGTTAGTTAGCCTCTTCCCATTAACTGTTGCTTCTACTTCTGTTGGGTCCACTTGAATTTCTTCTCCAGATATAACATGATCTAAAAACATCACCCGGTCCAACTAAAACTCACACTAACCAAGGTTTACATACAACTTGTGCTTTCTCAGGACCTACAAAGAATCTTTAAATGTTTCCTGTGTTCCTCTTTACTCCGAGTATATAACCGAATATCGTTTATCAACACAATTAAAAATTGGTCTAGAAAGCTTCTGAACACTCAATTCATCAAATCCATAAACACAGCAGGTACATTTATTAACCCAATAGGTATCACCACAAATTCATAATACTCGTAACGACACCTAAAGGTAGTCTTGGGTATATCTGCCTCTCGCACTTTCAATTTATTAGATCATGAGCCCAGTCTATCTTTGAGAATACGTTGGCTCCAAAACACAGCTTACATCAAGTACGACTTCCACAAGTGATCATACATCTCTAAACTATCCCACCATCAAAACTGATTTCGAACATTCTCCACATCTCTCTGGAAAGACTGTCACTCTACCAAAAATTAGCTCATTGCCATATTCAAACGTACATCAAAGACTACTTTTTGATCGACTAACGACTATTAACTCGAAATCACATCACCACTTTATGTTGAACTACTCTAGCCTTACGACAGTCAAGACTAATACCGCCACTTGAATTTAATGAGTCACTAGGGCTAAACATACCACATAGACTAAACGCTCCCCAGGTATATGCTTACCCATATGAATCTAGTCATAATCTCGTAACATATTTCCTTCATGTATGTACCATCCACCCTACAATTCTTTAACCGAACAGTATTAACTCCTGACTATAAAGTCTCTTATCATCATCACTCAATCCCTTTACACATTTTCTGCCACACAATCGATCTAAGAACCATTTTTGCACTTTAATTATTTTATCTTACCCACATTTTACCAAGACACTCGATTCACTCAAGGCCAATTACAAAAATAACATATCCATGAATTCGTATAGTCTTACTTACACTTTCACTCTCCTCATCTAAACACTTATTTCTCCCATGTACTCACACTAAGCTGCTACGCAACTCCTCCAAAAACAACAAAATTATGTCACCCTCCAACTTCTCATAGAGTTCACACGTTCCTAGAAGAAAATTCATTCTCTATACCAGCAACATCTACTCACTAATCTAAACAAACTTGCTCTAATGAGTCACGTCACAAAAAATTTTCGAAAGCAACTTCCTTGCAACTCACATCGATACCACAATAGAAACCGAATATCACTCCATAAGAGTTGCACAGTCTAGACGCCAAATGAATACAAATCGATACTTTAAGAACCTATCATGTGAACAACTTGGTTTGTCTAAAATGCGCACTCCACCTCTCAAACAATCTTTAGCGCTAATGGGAATCACTGTTTCCACAAACTCCTTGGCACCCAAATCCTTGAATTGTTTAACTAAAGAGTTACCGGTCCTTGAGGTGATCTTGATAATCCTGATGACGAAGTTTATAATCATATGCTTCCATTTTCTCTCTAGTCTTTTTAAATGTTGCTCCATTCCTCTTGGCCTCTATCGTATGTTCTTGACGTGCTAGAACGTTAGGTTTAAATGTCTCTTCCAATAACTGGATCGTTTTTCTCAGGCGGTTGGTTATTCTAGGGTAAAACGAACATGATAAAAGGTATGATTGTGGTAATGTGTGGTAATTACCTAGTCATGTGATCTATTGTGACTTGACGGCTAATTCTTCATCAGGCTCCAAACGTTCATTGTTGTGATCTAGGTTCTTTGTTATTTGATAGTGATGGCAAAAATCCAGACTCTAACATTTTGGTAGGAAGGCCAGCGTGAATATCGATGTATACAAGCGTACCTCTTTTGCTAGCGTACTAAGGTTATCATGAGATCGAGGTTATTTCTCATTTTTACTACCAGTATGAATATTTTGTTTCTCGATTTACGAGATGGGTGGGTCAGCTATGAACTAGTCTGAAGAAGTTTGAATTTTTTCATATGGTGGTGTCGTGAAACATTTGATGTGAAGCTGTCGTTTCTAACTTTAGATTGCTGATGGCATAGTCTTATTTATCGGAACCTTTGAAAAAGAAAAAAAAATATAGTTAGTTGAATAAGCCCTTACTTAACCATTCTTGCAAATGGGAGTCGTGATCTTCAAAACTTTGTTAAACGCAGACGTTGACAGATATTCTAAGCCGTGACATCAAGAAGAAATTTTCTTCATGCTTGAAGAGGTGTTAAGAGGTTTTCGTGCATCGTCCCAATTTCCCGTGAAAGTGCTAAGGCCTAATGACGTAATTTCTTGACGAAAATGTTTACGGTTGGATGAGATTAATTGGTTACGGTTAAGGCAATTACCATTAACACAAGTTGAGTGGTCATTTGGGATTCAAATGTAGGAGAAATAAGAGGAAGATAGTGAACAATACTTTAAACAAGTGTCCCCGGAACTAATCCAGTACCATTAGATTATGATAAAAGAGATGTTTAAGAAAAAGTGACAGCCAAACTAGATATTTTTCCTAAAGTTACGTTGGCCTAACGTACTTCAATTCAAGCATCTAAGTCTACTTCCTTGGTAGAGATTTCAAGAGTGTACGAAGAATTCCCAAAATCATTGCAACAGATTATGGTTTCAGAATCGAGAGAAATGAACAATGGTAGAAACTTTTATCAATGTCGAATGTTTGGAACGGGTGCTTAACAAAGATTTGATATTGAGTTCAACAAGAGAAGAGTTAGTTTAAGGATGATGACTTAGATCAGAGGAGAATCAAATGTAAATACTAGTCATTATCGAGGCATGAAAACGTGAGGACAAGGGTACTTTCTAGGATTGAATTTCGAATAAGGTTATCAACAAAACTTGGGTGCATAAGAGTTACCGACGAATGACACTTGACGGTACCGTTGAGGACTGATAATATAAGAAGGAAAGACATATAAAAGAACTTCAAAAAGTTGACACCAGGGCTTGGGGTAAAAGAGAAAAGGACTTATAAAGATAAAGTCGCGGGGTTCTAATGGTGTTGCTCGAGGTGATATCTAAAATTTCTCCTAGTGTGTACTCCTGTCTATCCCCCTTAAAATAAGTTAACTCGTTGCATGAATCTCCGATTCTTCGGTCTCGATGCCCTTACTCGTCTTTTGCATGTAGATTCCTTGCTGCTTTTGATCCCGGTAACATCCTAACACGACTCGCTATAAGACTCAAGCGTAAAAAATTTTAGTTCTTATAATGTATAGATGATAATTATTATTAATACAACGCATCCTATAGAGCTCCAACGCGACAGAATACATGGTTTTCCATAACCCAAGGCCTAAAGGTTCATTAAACCTAAGCTTTGATACCAACTGTGTGTTAGGGTTGGTATACTGAAAACTATGTTTTTAGTATTTAATTTTATTTTTTAATAAAATTAATTTTTTATTTTATGATAATCTTTATGAGCAATGTATGCATATCGTTTCTTTGTTATGCATGGATATCCAATATTATGTATAGTATTTAATCTGGTGTGTAGAGTACGGCTTACACACAGAAGACCAGATTTTAGGTTTTGCAAAATATAAGTTTTATATTTACAGTTTAGATGAAAATGGACATACCATCGGTACGACTGCGGCACAGAGTTTTAGTAGGTCTGTCTTGGTTACGGGAAACAGATAATAGCGTCGTCTATTGTTCCGACTCTCTGTGCCAG
>JAUMHN010444428.1:0-11171 GCA_032360265.1 Heliamphora ciliata
TTCTGCTCAATTATCAAAGGTCTCATCCGAACTCTGGGTGGTATGTCAATCATGGATGCTAGGGTGGCTAGTGCATCGACGAACTTGTTCTGCAGTCTTGGTACATGAGTGAAAATCACTGATTCAAAGCATGGTATCAATTTTTCTAGTTCCTGATGGTAGAGAATTAAGGTTAAATTCCTAACCTTCCACTCTCCTCTTGCTTGTGAAACTACCAGTGCTGAGTCTCCAATGACTTCTAGTTTCCTTATCCCTAGTTCTAACGCTGCCTCCAATCCAGCTAAACATGCTTCATACTCAACCTGATTGTTGGTGACTTCAAAATTGAGCTTTAGAGATAGCGGAACGTGCGATTCATCAAGAGTGACATGAAGGACTCATATTCCATAGCCGTATTGATTGGACGCGCCATCAAAACATAGAGTCCATTTGTCATCCCCGACTTTCATCAATTGTTCATCAGGAAACTAGAACTCTGTATCTTCATCCCCTTCAACTGGTTTGCCGACTAGAAATTCTGCCACTGCTCTGCCTTTGACTGACTTCTGGGTGACATTAGAGATCAAACTCAGATAATAGCAGCAACCATCGAGCCAACCTTCCTGTTAGCGCTGGCTTTCAGAATAGGTACTTCAATAGGTGCATCCGAGAGATGATGTTCACTGTGAAAGATAACATGTAGTGCCTTAGTTTTCGGGAAGCCCAAACCAAGGCCCAACATGTCTTCTCTAGTGGCGTGTACCGTATTTCTGACCCGGTCATCTTCTTGCTTAAGTAGTAGACGGCCTTTTCGATTCCGATTTCTCCTTCTTGTGCAAGCATGCATCCAATAGCTGAATCAGTCTCTGACAAATAGAGAATCAGTGGCCTGTCAGGTTCGGGAGGAGCTAAAACAGGAGGATTTTGTAGGTACTGTCGCACAGCATCGAAGGCACCTTGGCATTTCTGATCCTATTCGAACTTGACTCCTTTCTTTAGCAAACGGAAGAGCAGCTCACAGGTAGTTGTTAGTTTAGCGATGAATTGGCTGATAAACTGTATCTTACCCAGAAATCCGTTGACTTCTCGCTCGGTCCTCGGAGAAGGCATTTCCAAAATTGCTTTAATCTTTGAAGGGTCGATTTCGATGCCCCGTTGAGTGATCATAAATCCGAGCATCTTTCTGTGCGCTGAGTCCAAAGGCACATTTCTGTGGGCTGAGTCGCATCTTGTACTGTCGAATTCTTTCAGAGAACTTTTGCAGTGCTGCGATGTGGCCATCCTAATCCTTGGATTTGACTATCATATCATCCACGTACACCTCGACCTCCTTATGTATCATGTCGTGCAGTAGAGTAGTGGCAGCCCTTTGATAAGTTGCACCTGCATTCTTTAGACCGAATGGCATCACATGATAACAGTAGGTCCCCTAGGGTGTGGTGAATGTCGTCTTTTCTCTATCCTCGGGATCCATTAAAATCTGGTTGTATCCGGAGAAGCCATCCATGAATGGCAGCAAGGCATGCCCCGTTGTACTGTCTACTAAGACGTCGATGTGTGGTAGTAGAAAATCGTCTTTTGGGATGGCTTTGTTGAGATCCCAAAAATCCACGCAGACTCGGATACGACCGTCCTTCTTCAGCACTAGCACTATATTAGCTACCCATTTCGGATACTCGATTACCATTAGGAATCCAGCGTTGATCTGTTTGGCAACCTCTTCTTTGATCTTTAGAGCCCATTCTGGTCGGATCCTTCTTAACTTCTGTTTGACCGGCTTAGCATCAGGGAATAAGGGGATATGGTGCTGGACAATGTCAGGGTCAATTTCGGACATATCATCGTAAGACCATGCAAATACATCTTTGAATTCTTTTAATAAAGTTATTAATTGTTTTTTTTCAACTAAGGATAAAGAAGAACCAATTTGAACATTTTGCGGGTTAGTTTCATTACCCAGATTTATTAACAAAGTTTTTTCAATTATTGGTTGGGCACGCATTTCTTCTTCTCTTTTTATTAAAATTTTTATTTTTTCGGGGATATCCCCGTCGAATTCAAAATCGTCAAAAAGCATATGAAATAAATCAAACAAAGCAGAGTAATCAAAAACTTTGTTTATTTCATTAAAAACAGAGGGGATTACAAACTCGACGATAAAAGCATGGAGAGAAGCACCAAGAGATGTGCCCTCAACTACAAACTCTGACTCAAATTCGAACTCAGGATAGACGACCAACTCATTACAAAACTCGATGGTCTAATTCTTTATTTCTTTTGCAGCAACATTGGCGATAAGCTTGGTGCAGTCGGCTGGCACGCTAAAACCCATCATGAAGCAGTCTGATTCGGTTATATGCAACTGAGCCATATTCTCATTGAACAGCACTCCCAGGTCAGCTCCATCAAGCTTGTTAGCCCAGTCCTCTTCCTGAACATCCTTTTCTTCCTTCTCTCTGTCCATTGTTTCTTCCTCTTCCGCATCAGACAACTGGTGGCTGAAAAAGATCTCCAACCCCGACAGTTTTTGATTGGTCTCTTCATTGATCCATGGCTCTAGAAAGCCACAATACAGAAAATCTTTCCCTTCCTTGACGAAGTGCCTATTGAGCGTCCTAGAATAAATGGCCTTTCGTTCCCTTCTAGGCCCTTCCACATCTTCTTCCATTAGCTCATACCCAAGGCCAAAATGGTGCGAAGTCAGCCATACCTGAATGGGTTATGGAATTCCCTGCAGTTTACGTTCCAATCCCATGCCAGGGAAGAAGGAAAATTTCCTCATCATTGTTACGGCCCTCGAGTTGACATACCTTTCTTCTTCATTCATCAGCACCTGAGCAGCCTGTTCTTCGTCAAATTGGAAACCACTGAGCAACACGTTATCTTCGCTATGCTGAACTTCTAGCAGAGTTGTACCCTCTCCTCCTTTCGAAGGGTGAATACTGTCCTCTCCGTGGATAGTTAAAACTGCCCTGTTCTTTATCAATTTTAGTTTTTGGTGAAGGGTAGACGATACCGCCTGAACATTTGGGTCATGCAGCCACGACCTGCCTAGCAACAGATTGAAGGAGGCCAGCACGTCCTACATGTGAAACTCAACTGACGTCTCGAGAGGTCCTATCGAAATGGCGAATGACACCAGTCCTAGTACGTCCCTTCTAGTGTTGTCATAGGCTCATACCTCTTAATTGCAGGGAGTGAACTGATCTGGCCTCATCCCTAAACAGACAGCCGTTCTTAATGGGCAAACGTTCAAGGCGGGCCCATTATCAATAAGGGTTACTGGGACCCATTTTTCTAGGCACTTGACAGTGATGTAAAGCGGCTTGTTGTGACTTTTTCCTTCAGCGGGAAAATCTTTATCAAAGAAAGAAATGACTTTTGGTTCAGTCGTCGGCAGAATCAGTCCAATCAATTGCTCTGGGGTGGCCTCTATCGGAACGCTAGCTTTATTCAAAACTTTCAACACAGCTTGCCTGTGTTTATGCGAGGCCATTAGTAGCCCCCAAATGCTGATGTTGGCTTGCGTCTTTTTCAACTGTCTCAATCCAGCATCATCTTCCTCTTCTTGCTCTGTCTCTTTCCCTTTTTCACTTAGCTGTCCCTTCTCTAGCTGAGCTGGCTTAAAATATCATCCACTTCTAGTTAGGTGTTCCACGCCGTCTTCAAGATCCCATAACCCTGGCATCACATTATCAGTCTGTCTTACTTCGTTTACGTGCAGAGGACTTTTGAACGCCCACAAGTCATGTAAGTCACTGACGGCTGCCCTTTCCCTTCTTTCCTCGTCATCTTCAATGGCCCATGTGTTATCAATTTCCTCCCAGATATCCTCTTCAATAAAATTCACTAGCTGTTCCCGAGCGGCCCAGAAGTCAGTCCACTCAGTCCCGTCAGACTTTAGCACAACCCTTACCAGCCAATAGGACTGTATTTCGTCGACATGTATCTCTTCCTTAAAAGGTTGGGGAAGGGTGATTCCATCGAGCACGTGGCCGAATCCATAGGGTCAGGCCGAATAATCTAATGGCCAGTCATCTTCTTCGTTGCGCTCTTTCTCTTGTTGGCAGACTTGGATTAGCAGTCGATACCATTCCCAGGCATCATCATTCTATTCTTCCATCCTGTCTCGACTGCCTCTAATCATCATGAACGAGCATACTGTCTTATCCTCGGTTATTGAAACATGAGGGCGTGGTAGGTGCGCTGAACAGATGTGCTGACTCGGGTCTTCCAATTCCCCTAGAGACATGTAATTTACCCCAGCCTGCCTGGCATGATTTGGCAGTGGGTTGGTAGTGACATTCGATTTTGGGGTGACAGATGGTGGTGGGATCACCTTGTTGTCAATGAGGCTTTGGATCTCGTGCTGGAGTCTCAAACACTTGTCAGTTAAGTGCCCGTTGCCTTGGTGGAAGGCGCCGTATTAGGAAGTATTAAACCTTGGCGGAACGGGATCAGGAACAAGCATGGGGTCCAATGGCTCGATAAGCTCCTTCTCGACGAGTCGATTCAGGACGGTGGACAAAGAGATATTGAGGGGGGTAGAAACCCTTCTCGACTTTTGTTGTTGTTGACCATTGTCTGACTGCTGAAGGTTATTCGTTAGATGGGTGGAAGGATTCAAAAGGTTCACCTCGCCCGAGCGAGCAACGAATTGATTTTGGTTGGTTGTAGGGAAGGTCCTTCTTGGTGGTTTCTGGTTCGGCTCGACTTTTTCAATATCTTCAGACTGGATTGCATCCTCTATCTGGACCCCGACGTCAAATAATTGCTCGAATGTGGAGAGTGACTGCGTGATCAAGTAATGCTTCAACGGAGACTGCAGGTTCTTTACTACCATCCTTACTTGCTCCTTTTTAGAAGGTCGGTTTGTCATCTTAGCGGCCTTACTCCTCCAGCGGGTCAAGCAATCAACAAAAGACTTCTTATTTTCTTGGCGAGTGGTCTCTAACTCACGAGTAGTTATATCTAACTGAACATTATAACTGTACTGGCTGATGAACGCTGTAGCTATGTCCTCCCAAGTTCTTGTCTTTGCTACATCAAGGGAGAGGAACCATTTCTAGGCTGCCTCAGAAAGAGATCGGTGGAAGAGCTGGGCTTTCAACTGGTCATCAATTTCCATTGACGACAGGGTACCGACATACATTTGGAGATGAATTCAAGGATCTCCAGTTCCATCAAACTTTTCTATGTCAGGCATTTTAAACTTTTTCGGTAGCTTAGCATCAGGGAATAGACATAACCCTCCCACATCTAGCATATATTCTTCGATTCCTTTTGCCTTTCTAAGGACCTTCTCCATCCAGTCGATTTTCTCAACTAATGCAGATTCTTGGGACTGAGCGGTATTTTTCTCCTCAACCATCACCTGTCGAGGGTTCCGTGGTGGTGGTAGAATGACTTGTGGTCTATCGGGAACTTGATTGTCATCCCAAAAGTTCTCTCCATTCTCGTTTGTCTCATCCAGTTATCCATTTGCAACAGGGATACGGGCCTGAATTGCCCGAATTTGTGCCTGACATTGCACTTGAGCCTGGGTCTGTTGCTCTACGGCTCTCTGTGTATAAGTAATTGCCCTCATTAGGGTTGCCAGATTCATCTCATTTTCTGCCATTCCAGCTGACTCAGTCAGCTGTTCAGATATCCTACAAAGTCTTCCTGTCACTGATCTTTCCTAGACACGTGTTGACCGTCATTTCCTCGGCCTAATGGTAATCCCGCAGAGAAACTACCTGATCCCCAAAAGCAGAGTAACTGGTATCAAATTTTTCCCAGGTGAATATTCTGAAAATAGGTAGCCAATATCTCGGATTCCCAAAACAGCAAATCATGGACAGGTAAACAATGCCCCTATCGGGCTCATGCTGGCAGCATAACAACAGGATGACCCGGGATGATAGCTAAGGAGAAGAGTAACCAACTTTTAGAGGGAAGGTTTATCTAAACGGACAGCACTTCGACGAGAAAAAAAACAATTCTAACCCTCAAGAGACCAGTTCAATCTAGAATTCTAAAGCATAACGGTAGGGAAATAGCTTGATCTAGAATTCTAAAGAAAAACAGGAAACATAACGGTAAGAAGCTAGCTCACGTGGGTATAACAAGGATCTAAGAAAAAAATAAGCCTAAACAAAGGCCGGGGGTATGGAACTAACAATCCAGAAAGAATCCGGAAGAGAGAGAAACTATCCCAAGGGTTTCGAAATAAAACACGAACATGACCCTGAGAAAAAGACTATGGCATGGAAACCAATCATAGTAATAAATAAAGCTCGGGTAAGAACCCAAAGGACAAGCTAACCTAATCAAAAAGGGGATAACAGAAAACCCGGGTCAAAAACCCAAAATAAGGCTAGCCTAAACTGAACAAGCAAGCCTAATAATAGCAATCAAAACATACAATAAAGAAAACACATAATCCTACTAGGGTTAGCATCACCTAATGGAGAGTTCTAAGTTCACTATATGCAAAAGGCCGATTTTGGTCAATTGAAAATGGTACCTTTTAAATAGAGCCGGGTATATACCTCCCATACAGAACATGGTCAAATAGTACGCCCGAACTCTTTTACTGCACCTATGATAGCGTACAGTCAGTAAGGGTTGCCCGTCTTCCCAACAATTCCCGAAACAGATGAATGTTCAAGGCATCAGGTCGACCAGGCAGGGGGATTTGAAGAACAATGCATATGCATGCGAAAATGTAAATGAGAAATTTTGTTAAGAACCAATGATGTTTTCAAGTCTAGCCCTCTTATTTGATTTTAGAAATCAGTCCCCAGCAGACTCGCCAGAAAATATTGTGGCGTTGAAATTTAGGGGTCATTTTAAAAAATATTCATAAATAAAAAATTCAAAGAGTGTTTAGATAAATCCTTTAACACCTTGAAAACTAAATTTTAAAAATCCATTTTGTTGAAAATAGAGTTTCCACTTAGTTTTTGAGAAAAACTAAGAAAACAAAATTAGCTACTGATCTTTAAAACGTTAACCAGAGAAATAGGGTTCGGGGGTTAAGGTACGAATCGTGAAAGGTGTTAGGTACCCCGTTCGCCCAACCAAAAGGTTGGCCTCTACTAATCATCATTGGTTCTTTATAAAATTTCTCAAATATATGCAAATAAAGAAAGTGGAAGCAAAAAAAGAACATCCAAAATTAAATATGAAAAATACATAATATATGTACGTAACACTCCAAATTAGAACAAACAAATGGATAAAATCATAAGTTTTAAGGCATGTAATTTCTAACTAAAAGATACATAGAGTACTCCCTCGTGCAATTTTACAAATATAAACTAACTATCACGATTTTCGTAAAAGAATAAAACAAACATACTAAAATTATCTAAACATGAATTGTTGTAGAAGATAAATTAAATTATCCTAAATATGCTTTCAAATAAAAAAACCAAAACATGCACTAACATTAACATGGTGAATTAGTAGAGAAATGAGAAATACAAAATAAAATATGCATAAAAAAAGAAAAGAATTCTAAAAGAAAGTTACAAAAGAAGCTTATGCTAAAAAAAAAAAGAGGTTAGAAGAATAAAATATTAACAAAAGAAAATTTGACTATTTATATTTAAAATGAAAACGAAAGAAAAAAAAATTATGTTGAAGGAATAAAAATTAGGTAGAAAGACTTTTTGTGACTTTTTTTTGGAGTTTAGTGAAATAAAAAGAAAAGAAAGATAAAATAAGTGCTAAAAAGAAATAAAGCTATAAAAAAAACAAAATGAAACTTTATAAGTACTACTATTAGGAGAAAAGAAATGCTAAATGAAACTTTATAAGAAAATTAAAGTTATCTTGAAAGAAAAAGAAAGTAAGCTATATTACAAAGAAAAGAAAAGAAGAAGAAATATAAATGTTAGAGAAAGGAAAAAAAAAACATTAAACTAATACTTAAAAGAAAAAGAAACATTAAATTAATAAGAAAAAAAATTATGTATTGAAGAAAAATTGCATAAATGCTAATAGGAAAGAAATTTTAAACTAAATAGGACATTAGTGTGAAAGAAACAAAAACGAAATAATAACATTAAATTAACTATTAACTAATCTAGAAAAGAAAGAAATATATAAAATACACTAAATTAAAAAAAAATACCATTAAATAGGCGCAATATTGACAATTGCAACTATTTTATGTAAGCGCTTTTATTATAACAATAGCGGCATTATTAATCGTATTGTTAAATTATGTTAGCACTAATTAATTGATTAAAATGAAAAAAATAACAATGTGCTAAGTGTGAGTGTGTAACATGGGTAAATGAACAAATAATATAAAATTAAACTTATGGTATGAATTAAGTAATTTAAACTAAGCACATTACTTATAAACTAGAATAAAATCTAATTATTTAAATAAATACGTAGACGAGGTGAGAATGTATACGGAATACCTGGATTGCTAAAGGAATCCTCAAATTAGGAGAAATAGTGCTTCGGTGATCTAATTCTCGGTTGGCGATCCAAGCTAGGGCTTTAGGACTTCGGGGACTCGATTTGCGGTATTTCAGCAGAGCTTCGGCGCTAGGGGATCGGAATTGCTCGGCGTCTCTGCAGAACTTCACTCTCAAAATCTCACACCCCAAATTCTCCCCTTGAAAACGTACCAGAGGTACGGTATTTATAGAGTTCTTCAACCAATGAGATGTTGACACGTTTTTTAACACGTCAGACCATTTGGAGTTAGCGACCGCCACAATGTAAGTTGGCGATCACCATATTGGAGTTGGCGGTCACTATGTTGGAAAAGGTTCCACAAGGTTCTACTAGCGGTCGCCATAATGAACGTGGCGGTCATCACTTCTGACAATGACTTGGGCAACAAGTTATTGATTGTTTGGTACAACTTCATTGGTTTTGAAGGTTTCTAATGTTTTTCGATGGTCTTGTTCAATTACTGAGCTTAGATCACTTCTCGAGGATCGAACTGAAGCACTATTCCAGCTGTTTTCATCATCAGATTCACCTAAGATTGGTGGGGTCAAATTGGGGTATCTACAGGTATCTATTTTCTACTGGAAGTCTAACTCATAATTACTCCCCAGGTCCCTGCTGTAACCCTACATATATGCGGGTAGGCTGAACCAGTTTTATATGATTTTATATCATTATTGAGATATTAATTTTATCTTTCAAAGACTTAAATATATCGGGATTCTGCCGGTACAAATTCTCGGAGGATCGTAGCCCACACTACGTTCGAGGATCGCGTAAGGGAATACAGTAGAAGATCTGACTGGAGCTTTAACTCGGAATCAAATCGTAGTTGAAGATTAGATCTACAAGAGGTATTCTTCTAAATTAACTTTGGTTGCACGGGTTTATTTTTTATCGTTCGACGTCAAAAAAAAATTTATCTGGAGCCCGTTTCGGCGTTTATCCGTCTAGTTAATTTTTACCGATAATCGTTTTTCAAAAATAATGATCTTGGCAGTATTGCCTCCAACAAATTAGTATCAGAGTTGTTTTGTTTTTTGTTTACGGTTATCGGGGTCGGGTAGATTTAAAACTGTGCTAACTTTATTTTGCAAGAGTTTTAATCCCAATTTTATGATCATCTATTATTTTCATATTTGACTGAATGCATGGATGATGATTTAATTTTTTTGAATCACGAGGGTTGACCGTGTTAGATTAATTATTTTTAAATCGAATGTGAACCTACAAGACATAGGTTTCAATGTAAAATAATTTTATGTTCTTTAAGTTTTTTTTCTAGTTTATTAAAAAAAACATAAGAACAAGTATGGAAGAACGGCGATGGATGGCGGCGGCAACCGGCGGTGGTTCCGGTGGTTTTAGCCTCAAATAATTTTTTTTTATTGCTCTCCAAATTTTTTTTGGTTAAATAATAATAAAAAAAGTGAGAAAAGAAGAAGAAGCTGCCGGAACAACCAAGGCCACCGGCACAAGACAACCGGTTTTCCCAAACAGCCGTAGTTCCCAATCAGCAAGCGCTGGAGCCAATTTTTCCAAGTGGAGCCAGTGTTTTCTATGTTCCCACAAACTGAAACAGTGGTTTACCAATTCCCAAGCGCATCTAGTGGCGAAATTTAAGGTCGGCAATAGGCGCAAATCCCATGGCTGTTTCGGTAAGGAGCAAAAAGCGGTGCAAGAAACAATTCCACTGGCTACTGTTTTGGTCTCCAAGTGGTGCGGAAAACAGTGGGCGTGTTTTCCATACAACAAAGTAGTGGCTGAAGGTGTTCCCAACGCGCCAATCACCAGGAAGCTTTTTCAGTAAGCGGCGCTGCTACAAACAGGTTTGCGCTGTGCTTTCCAAGCAAGCCAAGGCATGTGGCGCAAACAGTAGGCGTGAGTCCCAAGCCGCGTGTAGCACTTTCCCAAGCGCCAGTCGCCTAATCACAAACAGCCAACGCCAAACAGTGGTGTTATTCCCAAAACTATGGCGCAAACATAGTGCTGGAGTTTAGGGCAATTGCTGTTTTGGAGAAATTCCCAAGCGTCAATCCCAATAAGCGCCGGATTCCCACAAATAGAAATGGTGCACTGGTTCGGCAATCTTAAAAGCTACGGCAATCCCGGCCAGGTGTTTGATTGGTTTTTGGATTCCAAGCAATCTGAAGCAGCGCCTAACCCAATCAAAGCAGCGGTTATCAAAAGCACTGTTATTCTGAAATAGTTTCCTTGTGTGGTGCGAAATCAATGCTATTGGGATACAAGAATCTAATATAGATTGAACCACCGAAAGATTATCTTTGAGCAGGAGACTGAAACTCTTTGGAGTTTTAATTGATTCATAAAATTGGAATTTTATATTTATCTTACATTTAATTTTTTATTAACTGCGTGGATGAGTTATATATTTTTTTTATTTATCCTGTTAATTTAATTAATTCAAAAATTCAGTTTGAATTAAAATATTTTGTAATGAAAAATAGAATTAAATTTTTTTAATTAATTAATTTTAATTAAATAAAAAAATTTTAGATATTTTATTTTTTTACAAAATATCACGTTTAAAGATATTTTTTTAAAATCGAATATCTTAGAAAAACGTGAAAATTAATTTCGAATTTTGAATTAATTAAATGAAAAAATATTTAATCAAAATAAATTATTATTTTTCGAAAAATGTGAAACAAAAAATAAAATAAATAAATGCCTTTAATCACTACCTTAGCTGAAAAGCTGGAGAAAAAACT
>JAUMHN010444438.1:0-11171 GCA_032360265.1 Heliamphora ciliata
TAATATTCTAAATGAAATAAATATCATAAAATAATGAATTAAAAATTAAAAATCTTCATAAATAGGGCAAAATGACCGTTTTTCTCCAAATATAGCAAAAAGTCTTAAAAAGTGGCCGACCACCTTAGGAAGAGTGCTAAAAAGTGAGTTTTTGCTTTCATTTTAGCTTAAAATGATAAAAAAATGTATTAAATTAAGCATTATGATGATCTAATATTTGTTGAACAAGTAATATACATAATAATATAGTATTTTAGGTCAAAAAAAAGCAAACAAATCATTATTGAAGTCCATACACAACAAAATAAGTTAAAAAATCACATATTGCCAAAATAGCTTAATTTGACTTAAAAGACTACATCTATTTAATCAATTGCTATGGAAACTATGATACAACATGAAAATACTATATTTATCATAAACATATTAAAATAATAAGTCTCAGTAAGAAAAGACACCAAAAAGATACATCAAATTAACTTTTAATGTATTTTCTTGTACAAATGGGCACGCAAACCAATGCAAAACTGCTTGATTGATATGGGGTCATGTTTTGATCCCCTAGACAGCCCCCTAGCTGTATTTAGCTTCCCCAAATTTAATTTTGTTTCCTCAAAACCATCACCATGTCAACTCATATCAACTCAACCCATGTGAAGTGGAAGAGAAAAATGAGAAAAAAGTACCTTAATTAAATCTTTTATCTCTCCTTTGTTCCCTAGTCTTTGCCTATATAAACTAAGCCTAAACACCTCTTCCCCCCTTCATATTTCGTGTAAGAGATGGAGAGAAACCAGACCTCTTGCCCTTGAGTGTTTATGAGAGTTTGAGAGAGAAAAATGAAGAAATCAAGGAGAAATCAAGGAGAGAAGTTTCTCTAAAGCTAAGTCCTTCCATGCCACCATCCCTTGAGCCCTCAAACAAGTAAGTAAAACCTCTAAACCTTGTGTCTAAGATCCCTCAAAATATCCCCCAACACATCTCTTTAAACACTCCAAGAACCAAAAACCGAAATCAAACCAAAAAGGCATCATAGTTAGAAATTAGGGGTTGTTTTGTTTATGAATGATATAAGATATTGTTGTGTGTTGTTATATTTGAGTTTGATGACTTCTAAGTGTTCTGGAGTCTTGATATTAAAGTCTAAAACACAAGCATGCAAAAAAATGGAACAAAAACTTGACATGACATAAGTAGAATACTTGAACCCTAAGAGGCTTAATTTTTGAGAACTTTGATGTTTCTGCCATGAGATTTGAAACGCCATAACTCAATGTAGAAAATTGATCTAAGCATTTTCTTTATGTCTGAATTTATCCTTTTGTGTTATCGTTCATCCAAAGTTGATTTCAATTCATTTTCATAATTAGAACTCAAGATATTAAAATTTTACCAAAGTGTATCATTTTTTGACCAGTCAACACTACCAAATTAGAAACCCTATTTTAAGGTGAGATCTGAACTTTGCTCAAAACATGAAAGTCTTAGATAACATGTATATCTATTTACCCACAAAAAATGAGAACAAAATATTGCGTTTTGATAGGTCAAAACCACTTTGAAAGTCTCTATTGAGTTTCAGCCCTCAAGGAATATTCTGTTAGATGTTTTCATATAGCTCAAAACCCCTATTTTTAGTAACCTATTCCAAAAGTGGTCTATATTAACATTGTAACTAACATATTGAAGTCATTTTTACCCAAAAATCAGACCTTAAAGCCTCAGAATGATATCCCAAAACCGTTTCAAACTCTCTGTCCAAAATCGGCTCTGTTGAGTTTTGGCGGCTGACAGAACCTACTTTTTAAAATAGCCAAAAAGTCTAACTTGCTTCAAACAACTATTCTTAAATCTAAACATGAAACTTGTAGGGGACTTGTTAAAATAGAACATACTAAAAAATAAGCTCATTTGGACTTGAAATGATACCCCAAAATCGAGACTAACAGAAACATAATTTTGGTAAAATTTTGAGAAAAGTGCTGAACCGTTTTTACTTAATATGTTTTGTACCTATTTGCCTTAGGTTTTGGCATTGGTGTTAAACATGAGAGTTGTAGAAAATATTTTTATCTAAATGGTGTATAAAAATCATAATTTGATTCCATGTCTAGATACCCCAAAACCTTGTCGGCTCTTTTAATTTAATACTTGACTTTTGGCCCTAAAATTTATTAGTGTATGTTTGAGTACCCTTCACTATGAGACCCGAGTTTTTGTATGATGTTTGATTTGAATTAGTTGCATAGTATTTTAAGTGAATGTATGACAATTTAGAACTCATGCTATCATGTTGAATCATATCTTGAGAATTGTAGCATGTGCTTCACATACTTGTACCTTATGCTTTGTGTGTTGTACCAATAATATTGTCATACTAGTTGATGCCATGTTATAAATTGTTGCACTTGAGATCGACGATACATATTATGAGCATGGTCACTTGCATCCTAGTATATTGGAGTCCATCTGTGCAAATCGTTGTTGGGATGGGCTGTATTGAGATTATTGTTCTTGATTCTAAGTCTAGGGCGTCCCTGATTGCCATTTTTGAAAATGTTTTGGCTTATATACCCTGGGTGCGTCCCCGGTGTTTGAAATGATTTAGGTTTACACACCCTAGGTGCGTCCCCAGTGTTTGAAATGATTTACGAATATTGTTGGGCACCATGGGTTCGTCGCTAGCACTCTAATTTTGGTAACTTAGACTTTGGGTTAATACCAAGCGAGCATCCTGGTCTTAAAATAAATGGCAACGACAATAAGTCCCTGGAGCAATATATGGCAATGACAATAAGTCCCATCACAGCAATGATAATAAGTCCCATCACGGCAATGACAATAAGTCCCTAGTGCAATGACAGGCAATGATAATAAGTTCCATCACGGCATTGACAATAAGTTCCTGAGGTGGCAATCGTAATAAGTCCCATCACGGCAATGACAATAAGTCCCTGAGGCGATAATGGTAATAAGTCCCATCACGGCAATGACAATAAGTCTGAGGCAGCAATGATAATAAATTCTATCACGACAACGACAACAAGTCCCTGAGGCGACAATGATGATAAGTCCCTACAGGTAATACAAATAAGTCCCAAAGTGGAACTCTTGTTTTTATTTCTGATTAATGTTGGGTTGGGGCATCTACATTTCATACGCAGCATCTCATATGCACATGTTTATTGACTTATCTGCTATTCTGTCATAAATTTATCTATCTTATTGACTATAAACTGTACTGGGTGTTATATGGTATGTATTGTGGTAAATTTTGTGCCGTGAGATTAGTTAGAAGGTTAGAGTGTTTTGCTTATGGGCCTTGACTCATGGCATTCGTGCCACAGGTGTGGAGAAGTTCTTAGAGGAAGTCGTCCCAGAGGGAGAAGAAGAGTTTGAAGAACAAGGTGAGTTCCAAGTGCATGTGAATCTCGCTGATGCATTCTGAGGAGTCGAGACCTCTGCTTCTGTTCTTATATTCAGTTCTCTCGGGCTTGGTGTAATTTTTGAAATTTCTTGGTGAAATTGTAATAATTATGTACTTTTGAACGGTTCAGAACTCCTTTATGATATGATAACTAACAAGTGTAAATATGAATAAATAGCTAGAATATCTCATTATTTATATTTATGTATGTCCCGACGTGCCCGAAGGATGGGGCGTCACAGACGAGGCGATGCAAGAGAAATTTCCATTCTTGATAGCATCTTGATCCACTATTAACCAATGTGAACTAGAAGTTTAAAGAATTATTTATTTGCAAAGTACTTCAAATCAATTGCCAGATGCATTTATTGACAGAAAGAGAATAATAAAATTTCATATACCAGCTTCTAATACTCTAGCAAGAATTGATATCCTTAGATCCAGTGATATAATAGCAAATGAGTCTAAAGCACACTAGAAGCGTGAAAGGCCTGTCGGGGACAAAGATAAAGTTTCTTGGAAGAGGATAGTTCAAGGTAGAAAAGTTGATACTTCTAAAAACGTTATACTCACTAGTGCCCTGAAGAGGCAAAATCCTCAAAATAAACAACTCTAGAAGTGGAACCTCTTAAGGAGAGAGTTCAAATTGATTTTTTCTCCTGTAGAGGAACATGTACCTAAAAATAATAAAATCTCAACACATTACATAAGTACATGAGAAGTTTGGCATAGAAATAAAATCATTGTCGACAATGTATTCTCATTTAATGTTTCTCTTGACATTACCAGAAGTAATAATGAAATAAAACACAAACCATCGAAGAATGTCAACGTAGAAATGATTGGCCATTGTGGAAAGAAGCAATTCAGGCAGAGCTAAATGCTCTAACAAAATGTGAAGTATTTGGACCTCCCAGAAGAGATACAACCGGTTAGATATAAATGGGTATTTGTATGAAAATGTAATGAGAAACATGAGATTGTAAGATACAAAACACAATTGGTTGCACAAGGTTTCTCACAAAGACCGGTATTGATTACGAGGAAACGTATTCACCTGTCATGGATGGAATCACATTCAGATTTTTGATTGGCTTGGTGGTTATAGAAAGTTTGGATATGCGTCTAATAGATGTAGTTACATCATATTTATATGGTTCTCTTGATATTGATATTTATATGAAACTTCCCAAAGGATATCAAATGCCTAAAGCATGCAATTTAAAACCTAAAAGTATTTATTCAATCAAATTGCAACGATCGTTATATGGGTTGGACGCATGTAGTACAATCGACTCAGTGAATATCTAGTTAATGAAGGATATGCGATGATCCAATATATCCATGCATTTTTATTAAAAGGACAAAATCTTGATTTGCTATTGTCGCAGTATATATAGATGATTTGAATCTTGTTGGGACTTTAGAAGAGTTGAATAAAACTACCATTTGTTTAAAGAATGAGTTTATGATGAAAGATCTTGGCAAAATAAAGTTTCGTCTTAGCCTATAAATTGAGCATTTGCGAAATGGGATTCTTATACACTAATCTACATATATAAAAAAAAGTTTTGAAACACTTTTCTATGGATAAAGTTTATCCTTTGAGCACTTCTATGGTTGTTCGATCACGAAAGACCAATTTCATCCTCAAGAAGATGGAGAAGCACTTCTTGGTCATGAAGTACCATATCTAAGTGCGATTGGGACCCTTATGTATCTTGCAAATTGCACAAGACCAAATATATCATTCTCTGTTAATTTGTTAGTAAGATATAGCTCTGCGCCAACTGGAAGATATTGAAATGGAGTCAAACATATATTATGATATATTCAAGGAACAACAGACTTGGGTTTATTCTATTCAAATGGATCGAAACAGCAATTAATTGGATATGTAGGTGCTGGTTATCTTTCTGATCCACATAAGACTCGATTGCAAATGGGGTATGTATTTAGTTATGGTGGCATAGCTATATCATGACGATTTGTAAAATAACATTAACTGCAATTTCTTCAAATCAATCTCTAATATTTATAATTCATAAAGCAAGTCAAGAGTGTATTTGGTTGCAGTCAATAATTTAACATGTTCGTGAAAAAATGTAGGCTTTTCAATATTAAAGATACTCCAACAATATTGTATGAAGATAATACAACATGCATTACATAAATCAAAGGATGTTACATCAAAGGTGATCGGACTAAGTATATTTTTCTAAAATTCTTTTATATGCATGAGCTCTAGAAGAGCAATGATATCAATATTCAACAAATACGCTCAAGTGACAATCCAACAGATTTATATACAAAATCATAACCGATTGCAATATTCAAAAAGCTAGTAGAGAGAATTAAAATGTGTGAATTCAGGAATTTGTCAAGCGAAGTTGAAGAGAAGACACTTACATAAAGAACATTAGTAGATTGTACAATTTTTTTTTCGTCTAAGATTTTTTCCTACATAGTTTTTTTTAGCAAGGTTTTAATGAGGCAATTAAACGACATTCATTACCATAATGGGAAACACAAGAATAATGTAATCTTTTTCTTTCACCAAAGGTTTTATCTTATTAGATTTTTCTTGGTAAGATTTTAACGAGACATATTCTTAATGTATAGTTATTCATGGGAGAGTATTATGAAACTCATGAAATTAATGATCATATTAATAGTTTTCATTAATATAACCTATTTTAAATGCACTCCATTTTCCTTTACATATAAAAGGGAGAATTTAGTGAGTGAGAGATCGATTGTGTAAGAAGAAAATTTTAAAGAAATATAGATATATATGATCCTGAATATTTTTTATATGACTGTTCCTGAAAAACTAGTTATTTTACATATTTGAGTTTAATATTTATTTTTTAATTTTCAATTTATTATTTTTACAACAATATATACCAATTTTTGATTTGTGTTATGCAGGCGTTTAGTTTAATTTTCTTTAACTATAAATTTATAATATAATGCTAATAACTTAATAAAATATTCTATCAAAATAAATAAAGAAGTTCACAAATATAAAATTAAGTAATAAATAACAAAATAAAAATTATACACAAAGTTATCATAGGACACGTAAACAAAGAGATTGAATAATTATTTTTTCTTAGAAGCTTCTCCCAAACAGATTATATTGACTAAATCAATATACTATTATGCATTAAATTTATTTTTTAATCAAAATACACTTTCGCTTACTCTACAATAATATATAGAATTAAAATAAATCATGATAAATACAAAATTGCAACAATATCACAAAAAAGTTCATAGAAAATCGAAATTACCAGAAGTGTAAAGAGAGAGGAACCAATGATAGACCTGATTGAATTATTTTAGATACAGTGAGATGCAATCGGAGTTATTTTATGTCGTATATTATTATTATTATTATTATTATTATTATTATATCACTTTTCATCTTCTCTTCTTCTTTTAAATATCAACAATCAACAATGTTAATTTTGCATTTACTTCATAGATTTAAAGGGGAGTCTTGGTGCAATAGTAGAGTTGTCACCGTGTGACGTACAGGTCACGGATTCGAAGCATGAAAATAGTTTCTTACAAATATAAGGTAAGACTACGTATTGTAAATCCATCGTGATCTGTCCCATCCTTGAACTCCGCATACGTATGATTTTCGTGTATTGGATTGCCTTTTCAATTTACTTCACAGATTTGCAATATTTACTTTGCTTTTTTAATTGTCTTCTACCAACTTTTTTTTTATGAATCCACTATCTATTTAATTTTCTTTTTCAACAAATATTTCTTTTTATATTTTAATACATATCTATCCATTTTCCTTTTCTATTGTTTTAGTAAATAATAAAACAGAACAGTCTTATATGACACGTCATATTTTTGATCTAATGGTTGAAATTGTGTTAAAAAGTTATCAACGTTTGAAATAAAAAAAGCTAAAAAAAAATTCTCTCTCTCTCTCTCTCTCTCTCTCTTTATGCCTATCTCGAGATATATGAAATGAAATAAAAAATAAAAATAAAATTCTTTATTCAGCATATGAAAGGTTAAAAGAAAATCACGAAGTTTATTCTCTCTCTCTATACCTATCTCGGGACATATGTACACTTTTAGCATATGGAAGGATGGAAGGAAATTATAAAGCTAGTTATTAAAATTAATTATACTTTCATCTTTTTCATTTAAAATTTAATTTTTTTAATAATTAGCTTTCTGATATTTAAAAATAATTACTTTTTTGTTAATTATTTTTTTATTAAGAGTGTTTGAAAAGAATAATTAATTTTAATTAATTCAAATTATATTGAGAGTGCCTTTAGGCACGAATTATAAGTAGTACTTTATATATACCATAACAATAATATTATATCATTATTGAGTAAGACAGAGTAAGTAAAATATACAAAAAGAGAGAAGAAGACCAAAAGCAAGGGATAAAAAGAGTTAATTATAAGTGATTAAATAAAAAAATCAAAGAGACACAAATAATAAAAGAAATAGGGTAACTGAAAAAAAAACAAAAAGTAGTTTATGCATGAAAAATTTAAATATTACCACATGTTATGTTCAGAAAGCATTCGAGAGGTGTAAGAATTTCTTCATTATAAAATTTTTTTATGCAACCCATATAAATATCGATACTTATTTGTATTATTTAATAAGTGATATATAAAGAATATATCTATTATATTAAGGATAAATTACACTGATATCTCTTGAGATTTTTAACAAAAACAAGAATACCCTCTCAGCTTTCTAAAATAGTACCGTCCTCCCATCTGATTTAGTTTTCATCTTCAAATTAACCTAACTGTTAATGTATCATTACTGACTTAATGCGAAAAAAACTGTTTTGTTTAATTTTAGACTATTTTCCCATTTTGCCCTTACCCCTCTCTCTCTCTCTCTCTCTCTCCTCACCCTCAAGGGCTCTTTTACCATAACAAGTAAATTTTGAAACTTTATTCACAACTTATGTAAAAGCGTTTTTAGCAGTTACGCTTTAATAGAAAATATTTTTACTAAACACGCTTGAAGTCTAACATCCACACAATATTGTAGAATGGAAAATAATGATAAAAACATTTTTAGCAAACACGTTTTCTGATTTAATACATAAAACGTTTTCAATTAGTTTCAAATAAAGCGTTTTTATTAAACATGCTTTTAGAGTTTGTAAAGAAAACGTGTATAGCAAACACGCATTTCTTTTAAATTTAGTTTTATTGAAAGCGCGTTTATTAAATACGCTTTCCTTTTAAATTTTATTTCACTGAAAGCGTGTTTAGAAAAAATGCTTTCCTTTTAAGTCCTCCTCGCCACTATATTTTTAGGATAAATTACATTGACTTATCCATAATTTTCTAAAAAAATATAAAATATCTTATAAAAAGTTATATATTCTTTTCAATAAACTTGTTAAACATGTTTCTTTATAAACCACCTACTCGCCATATTAAAAAAATGTTTGCTAACAATGCTTTTTTACAAGTCTAACCCACTTTGTTTTTTAATCATTTTGAGAAGAGAGAGAGAGAATTTTTGTGCTACTTTAAAGCTCTATGAATTGTTTATATACATAAATTAAATGGTTAAGCTTGAGTAATTATTTATATTTTTTATATAAAATCTTGTCATAAATAAGTAAAAACTTATAAAAATAAAAATTGTGTTAGCTAAAAAGTATACGAGCAAAGATTAATGAGATTTGATGTGAACGATTTTAAAAACAGAACTCCGTATGTGAGAGAGATACCGTTTGGGGAAAACTTTTAGTTTTTTTTATCTATTTTTGTTTTTTAGATTTTTTTATTATTTTCAAAAAATTAAAAAATAAAAAATAAAATAATTCAAATATTATACTATCCAGAGCCCAATGAACGGTGCATAATAAATAAAAAAACATATAAATATCTGTGTAAAGTGTATTGATATTTATGAATATGGTGGGCCCCAATTCTAAAAATGTATTGATATTAGAAATTTTTTATCCATACTAACTTATTATCCATCGTTCAATGAGCGGTGGTTAGCATAACTTGTAATCAAAATGTAAATAAAAAAAATCACTACAATTGAAAATGAGTAATATTCAATTTTGGTGATTAGGTTTATTTTATTCTTAAATATTTTCAATTTTTTAATTTTTTTAGTTAAGTTTTTATTTTTTCATTCTTCTTGATGACAAGAATAAAAAAAATATTTGTAATTAATTTTTAGTTAATTATTTTTTTAATTAAAAAAATTTGTCTCACCCCTTGGTCATTTCTCGAGTTCTCCACTACCTCTATTTTTGTTGATAAAACAAAGACCCCGTTTGGACTACATTTTGTAAATTTAACTTGTTTTTATTTTTATTTTTTTTGAATTTTTTATATTTTGATTAAAAATTTGTAC
The DNA here is from genome assembly GCA_032360265.1 of Heliamphora ciliata. NCBI lineage: Eukaryota > Viridiplantae > Streptophyta > Magnoliopsida > Ericales > Sarraceniaceae > Heliamphora > Heliamphora ciliata. The sequence continues at coordinate 9,821 of JAUMHN010444438.1, forward strand.
TTTTCTAAATTATCTCGATGAAATGAATAAAAAAAAGTAAAAGAAATTATTAAAAGAGGAAAACAATTCACTAAAGATAAAAAATGAGCAACATAAAATTTGACTTATTAGCTAATTTTTATATTTTCTGAACTTTTTTTTAGATTTTAATTAAAAAAATATTTTTCCGAATCGTTTTGATGAAAGAAGTTAACTGTACATTGTTTTGAAAAAATCTATACTGAGAACAATATGAATATTTTTGAAAATAAGATTTACGATAAATGGAGATTCTGATTTTATTATTGCTTATTAAATAGACTCTATGAAAAGTGTTTTCAATTTTAAATTTTAAATGTTAAATTTATCTTAAAAATCTTTAGTTTTCAAAAATTACTCTTCGGATCTTTCAGCATTAAAGTTTTAAGATTTCCATGATCAAATATTATTCTTCATTATAATTGTCATGATTAAAAATAATTTATAATTTTTTATAATTTTTTGTGATAATATAAATTAAAAGCTAAAAAACATAATTGGTTGTATTGAAAGCGTTCAGTTGTTATACGAAAAATAATTTTGCTAAACACATTTTATTCTTTAATTATTCTAGCCACATAAAATTTGGGAAGCTAATTTCGGAATCGTTTAACGGCAAATCCATCAATTGTTCGATTCAGAGTTATACATGAATGTTTAAGAATGTAATTTATCTTTTCAACACATTAAATAACACTGAAAATGGAAGTCTATATAGATCATGGTGACCTCATAAAGTTGAACTGATTATCTAATGGATTAATTGTTGGAGGCAAAACTGTCAAGATCTTTATTTTTGCAAACGATTATGTAAAAAAAAAAAAAATATGGACGAGCAAACGCCAAAACGGGCTCTAGATAAAATTTTTGATGACGAACGATTAAAATAAAACCAATGCATCCAAAGTTAATTTAGAAAAATACCTTTTTATCGGTTTAATTTTCAACAACGATTTGAATCCGAGTTGAAACTCCTGTCAAATCTTCTACTATATTCTCTTATGTGATTCTTGGATATGGTGTGGATTATAATCCTCCGAGAACTCATACCAGCAAAACCTGGACAATTTTAGTCTTAAAGACAAGTTATGAAACTGGTTCAGCCTACCTGCATATTTATAGGACTACAGTAGGGATCTGAATAGTAATTATGAGTAAGACTTCCAGTGAAACACAGACACGTATTAGCGGTTTTCACAATTAAACAAACCTCATAGCGGTATTTGCAATTATAGAAAATCAGCAGCGGTTTCTGCAATTTTCATAAAACACTAAATTACAGTTCACACTACTAAAGAACTATAATTGCACTCTGACCCATAATCTCAAGACC